>ML784829.1:610066-656096 GCA_009831015.1 Picea engelmannii
CCCATGCAACAGAATGTGAAACTTTCTTGTGATGATGGTTCGAAGGAGGTGAATGGCACTGTGTATAGACATATGGTGGGTAGTCTGAATTATCTCACCACAACCAGACCTGATATTTCATATTCTGTGAGTGTGTTAAGTCAGTTCATGGAGAAACCTCATGAAAGCCATTGGAATGCAGCAAAGGAAGTACTTAGGTATCTAAAAGGTACACTTGATTATGGTATTAAATATACTGATGCATATGATGTTGAGTTGACAGGTTATTCAGATTCTGATTGGGCTGGCAATCTGGATGATCGAAGATCAACCACTGGATATGCGTTCAGCATTGGATCCGGGGTTGTTTCGTGGAGCAGTAAAAATAAGCCTACTGTATCTTTGTCTTCTACTGAAGTAGAATATAAATCCTTGTGTGCAACAACTTGTGAAGTTGTTTGGTTAAGAATACTTCTTCAAGATGTTGGAGAAGAATGAAAGGAACCTACGATGATCAGATGTGATAATCAAAGTTCAATCAATATTGCGAAGAATCCGATTTTTCATGCAAGGACAAAGCATGTCGAAGCTCAGTATCATTTTGTTCGAGAAAAGTTGCAGTCAAATGAAATAACTCTTGTGTATTGTAATACTAGTGAAAATGCTGCTGATATTTTCACTAAGCCTCTTGGAAAGATTAAGTTCGAACTGTTTAGGGAGATGTTAGGTGTAGAAGTCAATCCATTCTCCATTAAGGGGGAGACTTGGAAATAATGGAGAAAGCACCAGCTGTAAGCACCAATTATAAGCTTCAGTTGTGAGAGTCAGTTGTAGGCGTGTTAAGAGTCAGTTCTTAGTTAAGAGTCCAGTTGTCTTTGGTTTGCATGTAACCGACTCGATAGAGTCTTTTCCTATATAAGGATGTAATCCATCTTCATTTAATTATAGAGAAGTGACCGTAGCCTCACCTTGTTGTTTTGCTCGTATATTTTATCTTACTTCCCTCAAAGTAAATTCTTACCATCTTTGCAATAATCTAACCAAAGTTTTCACAAACTCAATAGAAATTGTAACATACTCCCTACACATTTTTTTCTCCATGCATAATTATGCAAATTGTCCCTCATATTGATACTATGCAAGTTGTCCCCAATAGCTATCACACCTTGATTCAGGACTATTTCATATCACTATCAAACTTTGATTCAGGAAAAGCAAGGGAGATCTTCTCTATTTCATAGGCAAGTGGGCTCTGGTTTATGCTTACGTTGCACATTGAGCGCCATGCTTACATTGCACATTGAGTGCCATTACAGGAAGAAGCCTGAACTGAAGAAGAAAGCCACAACTCTGTTACTTTAGAATTACTTTATTTTAAAGACCGATATCTTTATCTTGCTTCGTACAATGTGCTGCTTATTGCATCACCTCTCTGCCTCCCCTCTCTTCTTTGGCTTGCTTCGTAGAATGTGTTGCCTGCTGCATCACCTCTCCAATTGGCCAAAAAGATTATTGTATTAGCCAACATTGGAGCAAGACAGTACAATACAAGAATTGAGCCAATGGACAAGGGAAAGAAAAAAGTAAAATGTGAATACCTAATTTGAATCACTGATTTGAATGTCAAGCCGATTGATTTGAATGACAAGCCGATAAAAACTTTGATGTTAACGTCAAGTTACTAGGATGAGCCCTAGATCCGAATGGCACCAACGCTGCTCATAATTCCATTATGAGAGATCTGATGATGTTCGAAAATCAATTGTCGCTCTTTCTATTACAAACATATTTTGGACCTGCAGTTGGGTTTTGAAGGCAAGACATAGGAGAGACTCTCCACCGTGTTAAGGCTTTTGTGCTGTAAATTATCGCTTTTCACCTTCACGCTGCCCAAGAATTTGAAGATCCATACAATAGAAGCATGGCACTCAACACTCACTAGTACAACATTGAAGTACTTACTTGGTGAACCTGTAGCCCTTAGCTTGGTCCGTTAGCAATAGACCTAGAGGTTTTTTGGGCATATCAAGATTATTTTGAAGCGGTGCTCGAGGAGCCCCATTTCTTTGATAGTTTATTGACCAAACGGATAATCCCCCTCTGTATTGAGCCAACCAGAGAGCAATCAGTAGATAGTGGTGTTGCTAGTCTGTGCCAATCCGGTGATGCAGTGATCCGCTATTGCCCCCACCACACTTTTGGTCGACAGGCTCAGTAGTGGTGCAACTCGTGATGAAGTTTCCCTTATGTCTTACGTGGTGGAGATTGGTATGGGACTAACATCGATGCACCTATATATCCCACCCAAACAACAACCATATTATTACCTTAATATGTGCTCCCTCCTTTGGTCCTACTCTTTGTTCAATCAATTTAGATGGGTTGCTCTCTTATATTGAGAGGCTCAGGCCCGAAATCTAAGGACCGTGTATGGATGGGGACAGACCCTTGCATTACTGGATGGTTTAGGACCTCACTACTTCACCTTACTTACTAGCTTCTTACTTCATGCACAATCTTGTCTTGACCCTAGCAGTTGTCCATATGGTTAGTGTACGGGTTTTCCACAGCAGAACAAGGCTCCTCCTTGAAGGTCGTGGAGAGGCGAGTAGGTGAGCTCTCCAACAATCGATCTATATGGTGCAAGCAGTAATTACGATTAACAAGGAGAAAACACCGACCTCTCCTTAGCTAACCGGAAGAATAGATTTCTAAGCCCAGGATGCAAAGTAGTTATCAGGGACAGACACACTGTTAACATTGGCATGGTCTCGACCTATAACAATCCTCCATCCTTATGCAACTAGTCGCAGCCTCACGAAGAATCGAACTCTCGATTTCAATTTGTCCTTTGTTGAAGCCGTCTGCATGGACGTCAATCGATCCTTCATTCAAGCCGTCCATCTGTCCTGCAAGTGTCCAAGCAAACATATGCTTTAAACACGTTGTTTCCCATCTTCTCTTGCACCATTCAGGGGTTGTCATTCTCCATAGCCATGAGCGAAAACTTATACTCTAAACACGTTGTCTTTATTTTAATCTTTATCTAAATTTATTTGTTTTTAAGAAATTAGAAAGCATTGGAGTTGTTTGTTTTCCATTTACTATATATAAATAAACCATGTGAACGGAAACACATGTCTCCATTTGTACAGTAAGTGCCGCTATTTGAGAGCTTAATGTAATGAACGTCATGGTGCATCTCTCTATCGGGTATCTTATGCTTCGTGTCCTCATGTCTAAGTTCAATGATACATTGTTTTACAGATACATTGCTTTACAACCTCTTGGCGATGACGTGCTACCTGAAAACAAATTTTCTTTACAAGGGACTTGTTGCCTTTTGCAGCTGCCCTTGTATTTTTACAATACTATCTCCCTGTACCACTTTACCTGTTTAGTCTTTAATACATTTATCTCCATAAAATACAAATCAAGGGCACCTTAGTATTTATACATTTAGTGCAATAACATAAGAATAAAAGTCACTTTGTTTAGTATTTAATATATTTATCTCAATAAAATACAAATCAAGGGAATTTTAGTATTTATAAATTTAGTGCAATAAAATAATATAAAAATAAAACAATCACTTACTTATAAATATTATTTATATATATCTATATATATATATATATATATCTATATTTTGATATATTAAAAAAATATTTATATATAGATATATTAAAAAAGAAAGAATAGATAGATTTAAAATTGTATGTCATCACAAACTTTTCACTACTAATATAAAGTTTTTAATACATTTAATCTAGTAAAATACTAATAAAAAAGGTTACTTGATAAATATTATTTAAATTTTTTAAATATATGTTGATATATTAAAAAAATTGATAAATAGAGATTTAAAATTATATGCGATTGTCAAATTTTTATTATTAATATAATTTTTTTAATAAAGTTTTAAAATTTAAAAAAATATTAATAATAATAAATTAATTTATTATTGAGGATCCTAAATTTATATGAGATTGTTATTTTGTGGAATTAGTTTAAACAATTTTTGTTAATGTGGATAGGTATTTGGCTAATTTAACACCAAAAAATGTATGATTAGAATTCTCTTAGATGAGTAGTACTATTTTATGTCAAATTAATTTGATAGGGATACCATCTATGAAGATACTGAGAATCACTATTTTACATAAACAAATTTATTAAAAATACCATGTAAACTTATAAAAGATGTAGTAAATTTTGAATATAAAAAAACAAATAATGAATGTAATAAATTCTAAAAATATTAATAATTTTATTTAACTTGAATGGATATAATTTTAAATTAAACGATCTCATCCAACACAATAAAAGTGAACTTTATTGAAATGACAAAGTTTTGGTAAACATATAAAAATATTCACCATATAATCTATATAATATTGGTGCAAAATATGTAAAATACATTCATAAAACTATTATAGAATAAGTTTGTTTGAATGGATATAATTTAAATTAAATAATTTCATGTAATACTAGTAAACTTTATTGAAATCACAAAGTTTATTTTATTTGGTAAATATAAAAAAATATTCACCATCTAATCTATATAATATTGATGCCAAAATATCTCAAATACATTCATTTTCATAAAACAATTATAAAAGAGTTTTGTTACAATATATTTGAGGTACACTTGCTTTCATAAGAAGAGATAATTTATTCTAAATTTTTATTATTATATTTATTTTTAAAATTTAAGAAGTATTTTATTGCCCCTTAAAACCATCTTATTTACCATATCTCTACTAAACTTTACTTTAATATTATACTTTAATATTATCGTAACCATCCTCGTCATCTTATACTTTAATATCAATTTACATAAGCTATATCTTAGTCAACATTTTTCCTTTTCACCTTATTATCGAAAAAATCTTGTGACAAATATTATTTGTTTGAAGACGTATACTTATGGAAAAGGTTTTTCACAATATATTTGAGGTATATTTGGAATTCTTAAGGAGAGATAGTTTCTTCTAAAATTTTAAAATTTTATTATTGCATTTTTTTTTAAATTTTTTTTTCAAAATTTAGGAAGTATTCTATTAATATATGAAATTATTTTGTTTATCATATCTTTACTAAATTTTGCATCAATATTATGTGTAACTATTTTTATGGTTTTATTATTTAATATTAATTTATATAAGTTATATTTTAATCAACATTTCTCCTTTTCATCTTATTATGAAAGATTTTGATAAATATTATTTGTTTGAGGTTATGTTTACCCTTTTCATTAAAGAACTAACTTAATGATGGGGAAGTTGTTATATAGCTCTCTATCCATTCTTATTTGAGACCTCCTATCTTACAACCTCAATATTGACACATGTAGGAAAAAAAATGAGTTGTGTAAGCTTTCACCTTAGCATTAATTGTTAGATATTTTCTTTGACCCAAAACATTATGCTATATGTTCACTACAACTTATAAATAATTTTTTATTAACCACTCTTTACCTATTTTCTCATATACCTTATATCTTATGTCATCATCATTTTCAAGCTNTCCCTGTAACACATCTTAAATTTCATTCAAAATTATATATATATATATATATATATATATATATATATATATATATATATATATATATATATTCAACCACAATAATTTAATGACTTCTTGTCATCAAAATTGTCGCATATAAGTACATTAATTTATTTTATTCTTACCTTTATGCATATTATTGTTTTCCTTTATCATACAATATTCTCACTATTATTTCATCATTTTATTATGAACGAGAAAACCATAGTCACTAAATGATTACACAAAAAATCATTTATAATTTCTCATAACTCGTTATAATAGTTGAACAAATCTATACTTACCAACATAGTTATTGGCTATACATCAATTTTATAAAAGTTATCTTCGGTCTTATTCCACTAAGACTAGGTACTTGATAACATATAAATGTTTGTTTATACTAAGTTTCATATCATAATTTTTATATCTATAGTTGTCACTATTTGCGAACATGATCGATGCCATGTACAAGGGATGTTTTTTTGTTATAGCCCCCTTGTGGCTATGCATTCACACGCGACAGTATAACATTGTTTTTTTTTTTGTAAGTGAGTCTGAGTTCCTATATTACTGAAAGAGGTTATGATACAAAAATATAGGGAATCCCTTGATCTGCCAAAAAGGAAACCAGATCAGGGATTCCAGAGTTGTGTTGTCTAAGATAGCGGGGGGTAAGGTTGGGCCGCCACCAAGGGAAACCGACCCAGTCCTCTGAAATCCAGTTTGAAAAACTAAACAAGGTCATATACATAAAAGACATAATCATAAAAAGGGTTCTTCCTACACTAAATACATCTTGACTAGGGGTTGGACCAACACTAGTCCAGGATGATGGGATGTCTTGCGTCTCCATCCTTTCTTTCCTCATTCTCATTCCTCTGGGCCACCGTGCGCGCTCTTCTGATACAAGTTGGTGTTCTTCTCCAGTATGCTGGCGTGATGTTTATGTGGTGGACATAGCGTAGGTAAAGTTGGAATTGGCTTGCCATCCATTCCATTTTCTCCTTCTGGTTCCTCTGGTCCTCAGCTAGTTGTTTTGCACTAGCCTTCAGGTTGCTGAGGTCACTCGGGATTTCTGTGAGAAAATTTTTGTGGTCCCAGTTAGCCTTCCTACTGGTCTCTTTTCGGTCAGAGCTCATCTTGCCTATCAACATCTTTGTTCGCTAGGCCTCCTCCACCATTTTGTGGTAGAGGGTTGTTCTAGGCTATGTGGCCCCTGGGTCCCTTATCCCGTCTTCCTCCTGAATCAATTCCTTCCAGGCTTTAACCTTGCGTGTGGTGTTAATTTCTCTCTCCCACCTTATGATGACTGCTTTTCCCTTTGGATCAACCTGCGTAAGAAAGGTACCCTTGGCTTCTTTGGCCATTTGCTCCATCCTTGTGATCCTCCAGGAGCTTGTTGGAGGTTCTTTCCCCTGGGAGCCTCTCTTACTATGGGTTTTCTTCATTCGTACCATTTCGGCTTGTTTGTGGTGGTTTCAACCTTGTGTTCTTCTCATGTTCCTATTCGCCCCTTCCTTGTAATTAGGATGGCCTCTGTAACTGCTTCTCTCCTATCTGTGCATATTCCTGGTGTTTCTTTTCTTATGGGATTTCCTCGGCTCCAGCCTCGTCCTGGAAATCATGGGCCACCCGTAAAGGTGTACCTTCTGGTCCTTTGTCATTGTCTCGGTATGTGTTCTCTTGGGAGCCTTGTCGTAGTTCCTGCGCCAATCCTTTGCTCTGCACATTGTATGAAATTTAGTATCACTCCCCGTATATGTAATTGGGTGAGGTGTACCCATACTTGGCCATGGAAACTCCTTTTGTCCTTCATCCTTTCTCACCTACTCATTATCTTTTCTAATTTCCCACGAACAACCCCTGTTCTTCTTCCTATCGACAGGACCGTGGTATCGTATCGCCTTTTGTTGTGTGATCTGGGTCTGCATTGTAACTCATGTTTGAGTGATGGGCTATCAGATTTTGCCTGGTTCCTGCATGCCATTCAGACATCCATACGCCTTCTTCCTTGATATGGTCCTTCGTTCTTTGGCTTTCATCATAGTCTTTTGCCGCGAGTTGGATGCAGTCTGTTATGAACTGACCATTCGGGATGTTGCTCCAGATAGTGTCAAGTTCTGGTGCTTCCTTGTTGAATCCCTCGTTAGAGATTCTATCCACCAGTCCATTTGTTGACCTACGTATCCAATGTAGCTCCACTGTGATCCCTGTCTACAAGTGCTCCTGAATGTTTTGCAGGGAATGTGCCAAGCGCCAGTGTCTCTTAATTTTTCCCACTCTGGTGCCATTTTGGAGTCTCTTTACTGTGTTGATAACCAGCGTGGAATATCCTTCAACTATGGCATTTTTCATCCTTTTCTGGCTTAGAATCTTGAGGCCAGTCTCCAGGGCTTCGAATTTTGCGGCGTGGTTGCTTGAGTTTCCCAGACTCCCAGCATATAACCGGATTATGTTTCTCTGACTGTCCCTGATGACTCGTCCCATTCCTGTCTGTCCTGGGTTACCTTTTGACACCCCATCAAAATTCATCTTGAGGGATCCTACTGGTGGTGATTTCCATTTGTGCTCCCCTGCTGGGAGTTGCGGTAGCCATCTTACTTGATTGGTGTTACGTCTGTCTTTCAGGTTGAAGGTTGCTAGGATTCAGGAGTCCTGGTCTGTGAGTTGCGCTCTTCCTGTCTGGAAGTTGCGGCTCTGCACCGTTTCTCTTGTCACAAAGATTATTGTTTCCTTGATCTTTCCTTCCGGCCAACTTTCGTTTCTGAGGATTCACCGGTTCCTTTTTTTCCATATTGCCCATATGATCATTCCCAGGATGAGGGTCCAACATAGATTCACCTCTTCATTTTTGCCATAGTTCTCTTTCTAGATATTGATAGTTGTAGAGATGTTACCTCAGATCCTATTGGTCTGTTGGAAGATACCTATCGCCCAGTCCCAGATCTCTACTATGTAGATGCATTCATCGAGGAGATGGTTCATTGTTTCTTCCTTGGATTGATAGAGGTGACATCTGGATGGGCCTATGAATCCCCTTTTCCTTAGGTTTTCCCAGGTAAGAATTCAGTTGTGGAGTATTAACCATTGGAAAATTTTTATTTTTAGCTAGTGGGGGTTGTTCCAGAGCTTATCCCATTGTTGTGTTGGGTCTTCTTGGTTCTGGTCTGCGATATAATGTCATACTTCTTTTAGTTTGAATTCCCCACTTTCCTTTTGTCCCCATTTCAATTGGTCATTTCCTTCCGTGAATGTAATTGTTCATCTCCCCAATTCCTCCTCCACCTCTTTTACTGTTGTTGCGGTTTGGTCTATATTTTGTGGAGTGAGCATGTCCCAGATTCTCCATTTGTTGTGATCTATTTCTTGTTTCTAGTAATGGTAAACTCTGGTTTTACCTTGCATGATCATCTTCTGTTGGAGTTCCTCCATGTCCATTTTCTCCATTCTAGGTTCCTATTGCCAGGCATCCTCCCAAAATCTGGTTATTCTGTCATTCCTTACTTCCGAAATGCTGTGTGTCTGGATCCAGGCTTTGTTGCGCCAAGCTAGGTTCCATATGGCTAAGCCTTCCCTGGTGCCTCTGAAGCAGATTTTGTCCTGGTCGCTTATGTTTAGGGAATACTTTACCTTCCATAGCTTATCCCATGGTGTAGTAGTTTCTTTGACCTAGCCCCACAAAAGTTTCACCCCATAGGCATCATTGGTCACTTGTGGGTCTTGTAGCCCCAGGCCTCCTTTGCCTTTTAGTTTACAGACCTTCTCCCAAGCCACCAGGGCCAATTTTTTCTTTGTTTCTGCTCCTCACCATAGGAAGTCCCTTTGGATGGCTCTTATTTTTTTGTATTATCCCCTTGGGGGTTGGGAAGATAGACATCATAAAGGTTGGAATAGCTTTCAGAATAGACTTGGTTAGAATAAGTCTTCCCGCCAGGTTAAGGGCCCTGTACGTCCAGTTTTTCACCCTCTCCTGTAACTTGTTGATTATTCCTTCCCAAGTTGACATTTTGTAAGATTTCTCTATCAGGGGAATGCCCACGTACTTAGTTGGGAGGGATTTGCATTCAAAGACCAAAATATTGGCCAAATTTCTTTGGATTGTCGGGTTGGTATTGAAGAAGAATGTCATAGATTCAAAATGGTTGATCTCTGCACCCAAGGCTTCCCCAAACTCTTCTAGGATTTGTTTGTAGGATTTTTCTTCCTTGACCATGGATATGCCATGAAATAAAGTGTCATCCACGAACTGTTGGTGTGTGGAAGTAGGGAAGTTTTTGAAAGGTTTGATGCATGTTATTTCACCTGCTACTGTTGCGCTTTTTATGCTTCGACTAAGACCTTCCATCATCAGAATGAAAAGGAAGGGGGACAACGGGTCTCCTTGTCTAATTCCTCTCGTGGGCCAGAAAGGTTTGTCTAGAGCTCCATTTATTAGTAGCGAGTAGCTTGTTGTGGCCACTAGGCTAACTATCCAACTAATCCAGTGCTGGGTGAAACGAAAAGCTTCCAAAGTCTTGACCATATAGTGCCAACTAATTTTGTCATAAGCTTTTGCTAGGTCCATTTGTATTATCATTCCCCCTCTCGTGGATAAGCTCGTGGGCGTGGATGATATTGTCCATTATTTGTCTTTCTTCCACGAAGCTTGCCTGTTCTTGTGAGATCAATGTGGGTAGGAGGGGTTTCAATCTATTTTCTATAACTTTGGAGATTATCTTGTAAACCACATTTCATAGTGCTATAGGTCTGTAACGATCAATGGTTTTGGCTTCATTTTATTTGGGGATTAGGGTAATCATTGTAGAATTTATCACTTTTAGAATGGATTATGATCTTCTAGAGTCTTCCACTACCCTATAAACGTCCTGTTTGACAATTTCCTAGCAGAATTTGAAGAACTCCACTGTGAAGTCATCTGGACCTGGGGCTTTCCCACTGGGCATTTCCTAGAGCACTTGGTCAATTTACTCCTCAGCAATGGGTTTGTTTAGGTTGTTATTTTGTTCCTCGGTGACCAGGCAGGGGATATGCTAGGTTATCCTTTGGATGGATTCCATTCTGTCTTGGTTGAGTTCCTGGGCTATCCCGTGGAAGTGGTTTACCATAGTTGTTTTGATCTCCTTATGTGACTCGTGCTCTAATCCATCCTAGTCCTTAATCTTTAGGATTTTGTTGTGGGCTCTTCTGGCCATGGTTGTTTTATGAAAAAACTTGGTGTTCCGCTCTCCTTCCCTTAGCCATCTGATACGAGACTTTTGTCGCCAAAGTGTTTCTTCCTAATGGCATCTAGCTTCCCATTCCTGGGTCATCTGGATCTCTTCCTTTTTCCAATCCTCTGTATAGCCCTCCATTATGCAGGTTTCCTGGAGTTTTCTCATTTTGTATTCTATATTGTTTTTCTCTTGGTTTATGATTCCAAAAGTGTCCTTGTTCCACTCCCTGAGCTTATATTTGATGTAATTTAGTTTCTTATAGAGTTTGAACATCCTGGTCCCTTGCTCTAGTTTCTCCTCCCGCCACCACTATTTGATTCTTTCCTTGAAAGTCGGGTGTTCGATCAAAAATTTCTCAAATCTGAATGGTTTATTCTTTGGCATGGTTTGGAAGCCTGCTTCCAGTTGGACTGGCCAGTTATCAGATCCCCCCTAGGGAAGGATGTTTCATTCTAAGGTTAGCCCCTGCATAATGATTGACTCCGAGACTAGGAATCTATTGAGTCTTGTTGCTACCTAATACTGGTTCATTCGTTTATTGTTCCATGTGAACTGGCCATTATTAGTTTTGAGGTCTACCATATCCATTGTATCTATGAACGTTGAGAACTCTTTCGCATCCCTATCCAAACTTCTTGTACCTCCTTTTTTCTCCACAAGTGACGTGATGATGTTGAAGTCCCTTTCTAGGATCCATTGGAGGCTATTGGATGAGGTTTTAAGGTCTTCTAGGTATTGTATCATTATTCTCTTTTCCTATGACACCTAGGGTCCATACACATTAGTGCATAGAATCATGTCCGTGTTTCCAATGATTTGCATGTGAACCGTAAGTGTGTGCCTGGTCGCTTCGACTGCTATTAGGCTCAACACCTGTGAGTTCCACAAGGTGAGAATACCTCCTCCCATTTAGTGGCCTCCGATAGCCATCATGTTGTACTTGCACCATTGTTGTTTACTGATTGCCTCCATTCTTTCTTTAGTACATTTTGTCTCTTGAATGAAACAAAGATCTGATTGTTCCTTGTTTAATCTATTTTTAAGGATTCTCTGCTTTCTCGGGTTGTTTAGGCCTCTTATATTCTAAGTTATAACCTTCATTTAAACATGTGGGGGGGATTTGGGGAAGAATTTATTTATATTACAAGAGTTTATCAATAGCGCTCCAAGCTCCTGTAGGGCTATGTTGTTTGATTTCCTGCCTTTTTTCCTCCTTGTCTACTTGGATGATATTTGTGGTTGTCCCTCACCAACTTTGACTCCTAGGTGTCCTATCTCCCTGTGTGTGTGCTTGAGTCCTCTATATTTGGCTTCCTTCCTTGGGAGAAATAGGTACTGAATGCGGTATAATTGCTTAGTTGGTACATTGTCTACTCTCTGTATTTTCCATTGCACTAGTATGTTTGGGAGATCTATCCCTTCCCTTTCCACAAGGTCTCTAAGATCAGGATCTTCTGTACCTACTTCACTTGGGGTCACTTCCACATCTCCCTCTACTTCTTGCATGGGGATGTTGTCATCTCTAGTTTCTTCCTCCATCGGGGTTGCGCTACTCCCCTGTTCCTTCTTGTTACTTGGTCGATTGGTGGGCTCGTTTGTTGCTTGTTCTTTGGATTCTTGACCTTTTGTCAATTCCTTTTCACCTTCTGGCCCTTTATTGGTTTTGTCCCGTCCTTCTGTTCTATTCCGTGTCTCCAGGTTATTTCCTATTGGGGTTTTAGTCTAATTTTTATTTTCTTTACTTCTGTGGTTCGGTTTTATAAACCCATCCTCATCCTGCTATGGTTTGGATATTTTCGCTTCCTGTTTTTTATTAAGAGGGAATTCTCTTATCATGTGACCATGTTCATGACATCTTATGAATCTGAAGGGATATGTTCATAGTCTATATTTTGGATCCATTCCTCATCCCTGAATTCCATACTTATGTCTTTTGGGAGTGCTCTCGACACATTCATCTCTATGCAGATTATTATGTAAGATGTATATCTCCCTTTTAGGGTAGCTTCTTAAGTCTTCATATATTTCCCCAATTTTTTTCCTATTGCTTCAAAAGTAGAGGGAAACCAATAGTCTAATTGTAGGGAATAAAATCTCATCCAGACCGACACCTTTTTGAAAGTCTCTTTTTCTTGGGAGAAATTTTCCTTCCATGGCCGCATGTACAGTCCTGTTGAGGTGTGGAAGTAATCCCATCCCTCAAAGACTCTATCCCTGTCTTCCAGGTTTGTGAATACTATTTTAAAGAAACCTTTCAAGCCCAGGTGGAGCTCCACTTCTCCGCTTGGCTTCCAATGATATTTAATCTAGTTGCGCAACGTTCTTTCTGTGGGCCACAAAACCATAAACTTGTATATTAGTGCATGCGTCTTAGTCCTTGTAGAGTTTCATTTGCGGATCCTCCAATATCACCTTGGGTATCATTGTTGTTTTGGGTTTACAAGGGTTGCGCCCTTTTGTCCCATTTGGCTTTGTTGTATCTTATGCCTCACTCTAGGATTCTCTGTCTTCTTCCCCCATGCACTCACTTTTTTCCTGGTTCCTTTCTTGACCTTGTCTTTGGTTTGATTTCGAGGTGCCTGTCATTGGTGCCTTGAAACCTATGCCTCTTGGCCCTTTCCCCCTGTCCACTACTACCAATTTGTATGAGGGGGTTCCCTTACCCCCCCCTTTGGTGCTCATGCTATCCTCTGCTACTGTCATGACTATAAAACCCTAGCTTGCAGTTGCTCAAAACCCTAGCAGTGTGTTTGTATGTACAAATAATGACAGTATAGCATTATTATTATAACTATTTTAATCATTTCTTTAGGGATTTGGCTTGACAATGAAAAAATCTATGCAACAATTGACAAAGAAATAAAGGCGACTCTCAATGCAATCAATAAGTTCAAAATCTATCTCATCAATAAAAAATTTCTCCTCCGAACTGAGGTTGTTGCAATGAACAATATGTTACATAAGAAAATCACTAAATCAAGTGAAGAAAAATTTGCAAGATGGCAATCTATATTTGCAAATTATGATTTTGATATTGAACACATCAAAGGCTCTGAAAATTATATCCCTGATTTTCTCAGTAGAGAAAAACTTCAAGCGAGCATGAGAACAAGCGAGCGTGAGAAAGTGAGTGAGGACAAGAGAATGTGGTTACAAAACAATAAATATCATATGAAAAAAGTGATTGTTTGGTCATTGTCACTGAATGGAAAAATGGAGGTGAAAAAATAAGGAACATCCCATAAAATTAAGATTGGGAAGTATATACCCAATTATGGAAGCCCACATGGAAATTCAGAAGAACTGAAGTTATTGATATGAATTTGTAGCCAATTCATGTCCTACAAAATTATGTTCTAGAACTCAGAAGAATCCACTTTTATGCTGGAAACATTCCAGACATGATTTATGATAGATCGACCAGAGTTGCAGATGATGCTACTTCATCTTTATGATACACCTTCAGAGATATAAACTTGATTTGGAAACAATCTAATAATAATATGAGATTGTGTCATCAATATTTTTCACTTGATAGGCATCGATCCTATGCTCTTTGGCCAGATCAAGATCTTACACATAAGTTCTTCGGAACATACGTGAATTACAGTGAATACAAAAAGACATGGTGGAATCTTCTCAGAAAAGAGAATAGGAATAAGAAATATTTCACATTATTTAAGTTTGGAAGTGTATATATTAGTATGAGGGGATTATATTTTGTTTGGCTATTAGATTGGCAGAGAGACTTCAACATCAACAAAAGGGTAGTGGACCCAAGATACTTAAATATAGAATGAACAACCAAAGATATTCCATTAAGAGAAATCTGTGACCTCTTTGAATCTGAAAGAATTACTGATGAAATGGTATTGTCAATGTATGCAACTCATCATCTCCAATGTCTTGTAAAAATGAGAATCTTTGCACAATCATTCCAAGGATGAACAATCATAGTACGTAAGCTTTACTCAAATTCTTGGGAAACTGGTGGAGCCTTTTACAAACAATATAATATGGGGATGTATTGTGATCATGACTAATATCTTCTCTATATGATTTGATTTTCATAAAAATCCGTAGAACTTAGAGCACTTCTCCGACGTTTGGTGTGGTTTGACCCACTTTCTAATGAATCTATTGGAAAGTAAAGCATTTACAGAAAAGACTGTCAGTATGTACTAAAAGAGTTTTTTGACCATTCAGGACGATTCTTGCACGTTTCGTTGGTCTGAAGTCTAGAAAAAGTATATAAATAAAGCTCGGGGGCACTCTTTTGAGGCATTGAATCTTAGAGTCTTGGTTAGTATTGGTCTTTTGAGCTCCCTCATGTCTGAGCTCTAAGTTTTTATGTCATGATTTTGATATTCTACGCATGAACTACTCCACTAGGAGCCTGTGAACTAAAGTGGAAGAACTCACAAATCTATTAGTATTGGTCTTCTAAGCTCCCTCCTGTGTGAGCTTTGAGTTTTTCTGTTGTGAGTTTGATAGTTTGCACAGGAACTACTTCGTTGGGAGCCTGTGAACTGAAGTGGCAGAACTCACAAGTCTATTTAAAGAGCTTTCTAGTAGCACCATAAGCCGAAGGGTTTCTAGATAATCCCTGAGGTCAAGCTATATTCTACTCAAGTCTGAGGTATCCTGAAATGTGCTATGGTAGAAAGATGTGAATTTGTGTTTGTAAGTCTGAGAAATTTTGTAAATATTTTCTGCAAAAATTAATAGAAATCCTTCCACAATGCATGTTTATATCTTTTCTTCTAAGTAAAACTTCATTCGAACTTCACCCGAGGTTCACTTAGGATTCTCTAGCATCATTATTCTTCTCTTTTTCTCGCTAAGACCACGTAGTCACTCAGGGATATTTTTGAAGTAAAGGTGTTGAATCTGCTTGAAGGAGCATGTAGGGGTTCATGTAGAAGTTCATAATGACACAATCCTATATTATTATTAGACTGTTGCCAAATCAAGTTTATATCTATGAAGGTGTAGCATAAAGCTGAAGTAACATCAACTGCAGCTCTGGTCGTTCTGTCATAAAGCATGTCTGGAATGTTTCTAGTATAAAAGGGTATTCTTATGAGATCTGGAACATAATTTGGTAGGAGATGAATTGGCTACAAATTCATATCGAGAACTTCAGTTCTTATGAGTTTCCATGTGGGTTTCCATAACTGGGCATATACTTCCCAATTTTCATTCCCTGGGATATTCCTTATATTTTCACCTCCATTTTTCCATTGAATAACAATGACCATACAATGACATTCTGCATTTGATCTTTCTTGTTTTGTAACCACGTTTTCTTGTACTTGCTTGCTTGTTCCCTCCCTCTATTACACACACTCAGAGTCTATGTAATTCAACATACAAGGTTTGTATGGTATTGTTCATGTTTAGGTAAGTTCATAGTTTGAACAGGTTTTTATTGCATATCATTTAACTTGGCATATAGAATGATGACTCATACTTAAGGGAGTTTATTATGAGGTTTACGAGACATTAACCTTTGTTATAGTATTGTCTGTTAATTTAATTTCTTAACAAAATTTTCTTCATTGAACAATGTGTCATACGAGATTCTTACCATGTAGCGATCCTACATGCACCACCTATGGGGTTATCATATCGATGGTAATTTATTGGCAGATGTCCCAATTCATGTATACGTGTAGCGTCATTTTTCTCACAGGTGTTAGGGTTTCCTTGTCGGATCCTTAACCCTTTCGAACTCTCTCGAACTCAGCTCAGTTCACACTTTTCAGCTTTGCTTCTTCACTCTGCGTTCATCCTAAAAGGTTTTTCAATAATTTTAATATTTTAGTGGACCCTCCCGTATCTTTGAGAGTTCTTTAGTTACAAAGTTATAAATCTAGTTGTGAAGAACCTTGTTTTCGTTTACAGTGGAATTATTTGCGCGAGATCTAGGGAATTCATAGTGTCGTTGGCTTGTAGTTGGTTGGTCTATATCGTCCTAACTGGTAAGAGATTATTAATCCTCTTTACTCATTCGGGTTTCCTGATTAAATCATAAACTTTATACTTCTAGCTTGTAACATCCCGGTCTAGTGCACTGAGCGAACTTATTCTTTAAGGACACTTGCTCGCAAGTGATTCAGATTATTATGCTATTAAAACATTTGATTTTGATTATGAGGCGTTATGGGTGGATGTCATGTTGTTTTGCTACATTGACATAGACATGTGCTATTGACTCAATTTTATTGAGTGTGCAGGATTTTGGACATCGAGGATGCAGAGGCATCGATGGAAACCCTTGGACTTCGGATCGAGTCGGGGAGTGAACTAACGGGGTTTGATTTTCTTATATATGATATTATTGCATCTGATTAGATGATATGATATGGATATATTTATGACATGATTCGTTGATGATTCCAATTGATGATAGCTTGCCGACCAGACTCACATGTGGAGTAGAGGGGTCACGCTCGACTACCAAAGATGTTGAGGGATAGGTGTGGACAACATCCCTGCAAGATCCTACTAGAACTCCCATCGTGTTTCAAACTGTAGGTTAACGATTACCTAGTTCGAGAGGACCCACGATGTCCTGAGGGAAAACTATGACAGTCGTTCACGATGATTCTAAGGGACATAGAATAAGGCAAGGGCCTTATTCCTTAGAGGCCCTTAGTCTCCCACAAGATCGCCTGGCGGAGTATTGACTATAGGGGTTTTTGATGTCTACAAAGTCATTCAAGAGGTGAGTGGCACCCTTCGAGAACGTGGTGCGTATTGAAGGGAACGTTGCGCAAGAAAAATGGAAAGAGGCGAGTGGCACCCTTGGAGCACGTGGTGCATCCTGAAGGGAACGTCGCGCAAGAGAAACATAAAGAGGCGAGTGGCACTCTTGGAGCACCTAGTGCGTCCTGAAGGGAAGGTCGTGTGGTTAGTTAATAATTGGATAAACCTAGATGGCTTAGGACAATAAAGTTTTAAGGAAGATTTGAAACCTTTCCCTTAAAAAAAATGTCGCCCAACCTAGGAAAGTAAGGTCTAGGTCTAAATTTTACCTATTTATAAAAATAATAATAATAAAAATAAACATATATAAAAATAAAAAAATAAAATAAATAATAAATATAATCTTCATTATTCTTGCGACTAGAAGGGGGTAAGCAATTAAAGTGATTTATAAAAATCTTTTGGGATAAAACTTAAAAAGGGGAAATGATTGTTTTACTTTATTATGATAATTAAAAATTTAATTCATTAAAAAAGGGGAAAAATGGCAAGTTTCTACACATGCCTTTTTGAGTTTAATTAAAAAGGGAAAAAGGGGAAATCTAAAATAATTAGGAAACTAGGAAAAAGCGGGAACCATAAAAGAAGGGGGAAACACTAGGAAAAAATAGTTATTCCAACTTAGTAAGGTATCTACCATTTAAGAACTTTCTAATTTAAACTGAACTAGCAAATTAATAATGGGGAAAGTCATTAAAACCTGTAAGGGAATTTGGGGACACCTAGGAGAGATTCTAGGAGTGACTCTAGGTGGGTGAGGGAAATAAGGGTAAATAATTAATTAAAGAAATTAGTTTTTGGAGGAATGAAGGGGATGGGTGACACATGTATGAGGAGGATTATTATGAATTAAATTAATGAATAGTAAATTAAAAAGGATTTTGGGAAAGTAACTGAGTTAGAAAATCTATATAAAGGAGGGAGGAGGAGGAAGAGAGATATCTTCTCTTTGGTGTAACATTACACTGAAGAAATCTATACTTGACTGACTTAGCTTGTGGGAGTTGGGATACCCAACTCGGTGAGGAGTGGTACCTCGACCTTGCAATACGAGCTGGGAGCTAGCTGATTCTCTAGATATTGTATGTGGCCCCTTTGTGACATGGGGGGATAAGGGGGAAGAAGAGTACCCCTAGCGTTGGCTGGGAGGTACCAGTGAAGTCTCATCGGTCAGGAAGTGAGAGTTGTACAAAACACGTCGGACATCAACTCAGAGTGGGCGTTTGGGAAATGGTACGCTTCCTTTATTGTTGCATGGTAGATTTTTAGTATGATATAAGCTTTAGTTCTGCATGTTTATTGGGTACGAAAAATGATTGTCTTAGTATTCTAGTTGATGATTGAAATTTTCCCCATAGTCGTTAGCTCGATGTTGATTTTTCCCATGGCCTTCAATCCCTTCATGTCTTGACTGTCCTATGGTATATTGATTCATGATTATTGCAGTTGTTTTTTCTTATCGTCCCTAGATCATCAGTCCTTTCCTGAGAAGTTGGGCAGGAGACTGATCTACGGTCGTCGCTTCATTGTTAATAGACCTGTGGATCTCAACGCCTGACTTTTTTGTGCGTGGATGATGAGTGAAGGATTTTCCTACCAGTCATCTACCTCGGTTGGTTGTTCTTGTTGACTATGGTCATGGATTTTTCGGCGAATGTTAACCCTGAGCCTTGTACATATTCATTCCCTGCAGTTTACTTCTGGACCTAAATTTATTTGAGGAGGATTTTGCCTGCGTTTTTGCTTGGGCCGTGATTTTTTTTCCATGTTTTAATTCAGTTAAACAAAAAATTAGTTATGATCCCTGTCTCTGGTTTTGCATGGGCTATGATTTTTTTTCCATGCTTTAATTCATTTCAAAAATAAATTAGTTATGATCCCTATGTGCATTTTTGCTTAGGCTGTGGTTTTTTTTTCATGCTTTAATTCAAGGAAATAGTTATGATCCCTGTCTGTGTTTTTGCTTGGGCTGTGATTTTTTTCCATGCTTTGATTCATTTTTAAAAAATGAATTAGTTATGATCCATGTCGACGTTATTGTTTTCATATCCGAGGTGAACGAAAAACGTTTTATTATCACTGTTTACATTATTGTTTTGGTATCCCAGGTGAATGAAAAGCGTTTTATTATCACTGTCTGTGTTATTGTTTTGGTATCCTGGACGAATGAAAAATGTTTGATTATCACTGTCTGCGTTATTGTTTTTGCATCCCAGGCGAATGAAAAACATTTTATTATCATTGTCTCTGTTATGGTTGGGTATCCCAGGTGAATGAAAAATGATTTATTATCACTGTTTGTGTTATTGTTTTGGTATCCCAAGTGAATAAAAAGGGGGTTTTATTATCATTGTCTGTGTTTTGTTTGGTATCCCTGCCTGTGTTTTTGTTTGGGTACCCCAGGCGAAGAAAAAATGAATTCTTTATCCCTGGCTACGATTTGTTTGGTATGCCAGCGAATCCTAAGTTTTCACCAGTGTTGCATCATTAATCAAACAACAAATTTATTTGGAAGGTTTTAAACTCTGCAGTTTGCCCCATTCATTTTTTTTAATTGACAGTTGCCCCAATTCGTCTTTAATTGACAGTTTCCCCATTCCGTTTTTAAATGACAGTTTTCCCCATTGTTTTTTTTTTAATCGACAGTTGCCCCAAATTCGTTTTTAGTTGACATTTACCCCATTCCGTTTTTAAATGACAGTTTGCCCCATTCGTTTTTTTTTTAATTGACAGTTTTCCCATTCCGATTTTCCCCATCCTGCTTTTGACAGTCAATGCATAACTTGATTAAAGACGCCTTTTATATTCAGTTGTGTTTATTTATATTACCTAGCGAATGATCAATCTACCTGCATTCTGAATGACATCGTTAACAATTAAATTGATTGCATTAAATGGCTCTGAAGGGCATTAATTATGACTAGGCTTATGGCATTAAATCTCATTAAAAGTATATGGCAGCAAATCACATTGAATGTATGTGGCTCTAATTTCTCATTGAATAATTATCTCTAATTTCTCACTAAAAGTACATGGCTCTAATTTCCCATTGAATGTATATGGATTTAAAGGCATTGTCACTTCCTAGAAGATTCATTTAAGGTTAATAGATGACTGTCATTTTGGTACGGTTAGTAAGGATGGACAATAGGTGGTAATTTAATGAGTTAATAAATGTTTCATTGTTGCATTTTTCCTTGATGTAGATAACGCTGTTATTTCTATATTAATTGTTATGTAATTGCTATGTTAATTGCCTTGTTAAATTGCTACAACGATTTTAATAGTTAGTCGTTTCCTTCTCAAGGTTATTAGACAGCTCATATTGTTAGTTCGGTCAATATAGCTAGACTACATGCTGAGATTTAATTGTTCGTAAGTGTTATAATGGTAGAATTCTACATTAAGATTGTTAATGTTGTTATTTAAGTTAATGACTACTTGGATGGATATTTTGGATTAATATAGAATTGCCCATTTACGTTGTATTAATGATTAAAATTAGATTGGTGAGTAAAGACTAGATTACCAATTTTAGACTTGCTAAATTGATTTATAATTGAGGTTAGATTGTATTTATAATTATAGTTCTAGTATTGATTACTTAGACTTTCTAGATCGATTATATTAACGTTAAATTAACAGGTGCAATAATGACTAATTGTAATTTAGATGTGCCCTGTTTAGAATGGTAACCCATGTTAAAATAGATTGTAATCATTGACTGGTTTACACTGGGTGAATGATTGGTTCGTGGATGATGTCATGTATTGGCTTTTGTCATCCCTTGTCTTCATCCTCTGGAGTTTTTTCGGCATGTTGTTGGGTTATGGGTGTGGTTTTCCTCTCGTTATTCGGTTTCTAGCACGTCAAATTTAGCTAGATTCCTAGTCCAGATAGGATGTGATGTGCCAAGTTTATTGACGCGTCTATCACCTGGGGACGGAATGATTCTTGATGAGGGCATCATGGTGCACCTTATGCGATAGCGGGGATTGAGAACTTGGCCAGATTTGGTGTGTTCTGAGTGAGTGTGGATGAGCGTGGCAAGTTGCTTTAGTCGCATGGGTGGAATGCTTCATGCATTTGGTTCACATGCCTTGGGGTTCTAGTCTTGTTCGTTAAGGCTGTGCTGTCGGGAAGGGATTTGTCCTTTAATCTTGTAGGTGTGTCTTCTTTGCGTCGGACAGGTAGTCATTTTCTCCTTGTTGTCTACGCACGTTTCACCCAATTGCCCTTGTGCCTGTACGTGGTGTCATAGTCGCCTGTTTCCTAGACTACGTGCTTGCGTTTGTCGTCGATGTGTGGTTAAATGTTTTTGTTGTCACCTGTTTCCCTTCAAAAAAAATAAAATTACACTTCTTCTTCGCTTGTAGTTGTAACCGAGGGGGCATTACATAGCTTATTATTTGAGCCATTAATTTCCAGTTGTGTGTAAATATTATTTTTCCAACTTTGTTTAAATGTCTCTGTAACATTTTCCTTGGCGGAATTATTGTTTCTATACATATCTACTATATGATGTTGTGAATGTTAAATTGTATTTGGGTCGTGGTAAATTTCACTTCTGGTTAGCCTATGGCCCGAAGAGTTTTTCGTTGGACCCCAGGGACTTATCGTTTGAACCTAGTAATTCTATGAACTCTTTGATCTAAGTTTACCATAACAGGATTTATTATAGGTTTATAATTCCTTTGTTTTTATTGTTCTTCTTTTCTGGTCTATGATTAAAATATTTCAAATTGTTTTATTCGTCCTGAACCTAGTTAGGACCTTTGTTAAAATAATTGCATAGGTGTGACGTTAACACATAGTACTTATGTTCTTTGGTTTGTATTTTGTAATTGCATCGTGATTTACATCCTCAATAAGCTTATTCTTGCGTATTTAACTAATGATGGGCCCTGATTATTTTTACAAGGGGTACCCATCAGTTATTCGACAACCCTGAACACTCGAGTGCAGTTCAAAAGCGATGGAAGTAGATACAACGAAGTTTTGTACATCCATGCTAAGTTCATCTCTGTTTGCATAGATAACAACTATTGAGTAAATAAATTTGTGAAACATTCTAACTTGTTCATTGTTATTATGTAGGTACCGAGGAGGTTGGTACCATGGAAATTCGAAAATACCCTTGCTTGGAAAGGTATTTGGGTTCCATTCCTTAATTACATTTCAAGTCTGGCATCACAATATGTGACTACTTTGTTGTTACATTTGGTCGACCTAGTAGACTGAATTTTTTTTTATAATAATGAAAATCCCATCACTGAGGATTGTTGTCTAGACATTTTGTAGTTCTATAAATTTTAAGTACTATGTTTACATAGTATTGATACCTTCTTGGATATACACATCCATTTCATGTATATTTAGTAAAACTTGGTTTACTTAGTATCAAATTTGGACATACACAATCATTACTTATATGTTTGTTAAAATGATGCAGTAGCATCGTAAGTAGCTAACAAAGCAAGTGTCAAGCCAAAGATAGCTGGAAATGCAAGTGCCAAGCCAAAGATAGCTGGAAATGCACCAACACACATTTTGAAATCATTTTGAATTTGAATGAGGAGACATTAATGTAATAGCTAGGGGAACGTATTTACATTTATGTTTTGGAGATTGTAAACAGATCTTGAGAATTGCGCTCATCTGTCGGATATGGAGGCCTTTATTTGTATTGAATGTAAAGTAGGTAGCTTTTAATTATGATTAGATAGCTTAAAGCTGTAGGAGGGAAAACTTGTAAAATACACCCTCGCTTGTATCATTGTATTATTCCCAATTGTATGACTCAGAATTATGTAAGTTGTAGAGCCGTAGAAAACAGGAACACAGAGAAGAACCCATGTACAAGAACACTTGATTTAATATAAGAAATATTTGACTCAATTTCATGGTGTTATTATGGTTATTGTTTACACCTGTTGAATGGTATGTTTACAGTTGTTTTTCTTTTCTGTGATGCATTTATTTCAATTCTATGTACATTCTTGTGATTTCATGGTGAATGTATGAAGTCCGAGGGAAGGGAAGTATGAGTTTCAATTGTTTCTCTTCTTGATAATTCCTGCAAAGAGTGCAGTGAATGTCCGCAAGGTGTGCATCAACAAAGTTTTGAGTTTTATCTCAAAAATCTCAGGAGAGATATCGTTATGCTCATCCCAACAGAAGTACCGAGATAGCACAGAGATGTGCAAGGTGTGCACAGGCCGGTTGAAGTTCTAGACTTTATCTATCAAGGGGAAAGTTGAAGGACTGTTGTTGCAAAGGAGTGCACAGAGTCGAAGGACCAAATAACCAGAGCTTATTTGCGAATGTCACAAGGAGTGTGTGTAGGAACCTATTGAATCCTTGAGTTTGAAAGAGAAATCTCAGGAGGGAAAGAAACTTGAATAGTTCAAGGGAAATCAAGTGTTGAATTCGCCCATTGGACAAAAAAACTCAGAAAGGTTGACGCCAGAGTGTTTGAGCGGAGGAGTCTTCCAGAAGTCTGATTGGATGGTGGAATCACTTCGTGGAGAAGTGTCGATTTGTAGGTGTCCATTGGATATCGTAGAGCAGCGAAGAGGATAAGGCTGAGGATCATTCGGTGTTTAGAAGCTCAGGAGAAATAGAGGCCATTGGATCCAGATCAACGAGAGTCGTTGATCTCGTGCTCAAGTTCGTTGTTTTGGAATTCAGGAAGTGGAGGAAGTTGTGACTTGGAGTTGAGAGTCGTGGACTCCCAATTCATGAAGTCCCGATAGATTCAAAATCGTCAGATCATGGGAAAATAGAGTCGTTGATTTGCGGCAAGGATATATCGTGATTTTGGCTACCGGTGATGGGACTTGTTTTATTTTAGTTCACCGATACGCGAAATCCCGGGTGCCAAAAGACTCGGGCCCAAACTGTACTTGAAGGTCACGTCAAAGTAAAGTCAAGGGAGGAATCAATTTCCCATTAACCTTTTTGGGTTTCATGGATTGTCGGGTTAGGGGGAATCACATATGATTTCACGAGGTCACGAAGTCATGAAGTCAAAAACAACTTTTCGGATGAATGTTTGTGGTCATATCAGCAATCACGTGGATGAGAGTTAGTGCCTTGTGTTTGTTAGTGCATGCATAACTCATAAGGACCTGTGGATACACACTAGCATGTGGGATATTTCCTATGGGGAAATCAAGAGTCAATCCATCTCAAGGGAAGATTAAGAATGATCCTAAGACCAGGAGGTCACGTGGAACCTGCTGAGGTAGGGGTGTTGCGCCACAGTGGTATCAAAGCCTAGCCTACAATTTTCTTTTTTTTTTATGCAGGGGACAGATTGAAACAATGCCCCCAAAAGGGAGAGAGAGACCAATACCTGATCCATATGTGGAAAGGGAAATGCGAGAAATATGTGCTCAATTAGATGCTATGGAGACAACATAGAGATGGACAGTTGATGCTGGAGATGTCAGCGAAGCCAAAAGCGAAAATGAGGCTAGATCTGAAGAAGAAGTCACAGCTGAAGATGCTGCAAAAGAACGACTATTCAAAGTTGTTGCAAGAATTGGAGCTAGAGAAAAAATGGACATTCTGATGTATAAAGGCAACTTAGACGTTGAAGAGATACTAGATTGGTTTAGTGCTCTGGACAAGTACTTCGACTATGAGGATGTCGAGGAATATAAGAAGGTCAAACATGCCACCACTAGACTTAAAGGGCATGAAGCACTGTGGTGGGATGAACTGCAGGCTGACATGCATTGCAAAGGTAAGCAAAGAATAAAAAGCTGGTATATAATGGTCACAAAAATGAAGGCCAAGTTTATACCCAGAGACTACCAGATTAACCTGTTTCGAAGAGTGCAGAATTTGAGACAGAAGATGATGACAGTGAAAGAATACATTGAAGAGTTCTACATGATAAACATTAGAGTAGATCATCGTGAAAGTGACGATGAAAAGGTTGCCAGATACATGAATTATTTGAGACATGACATTCAATACGAGATGAGCATGATGAAAATCAGGAATGTCGAAGATGCTTATCAAATGGCCCTGAAGGTAGAAGAAAAATTGACCCAAAAGCAAGGTCAAAGAGGCAGAGATCGAAGTCTGAGCAGAGGCAAAGCAATTGCCCAGGACAAAACTCAGAAGTTGAAGGAATAAGAAAAGAAACCTCATACTCACCCTGAAAGAGGAATAAGTTCACAGGGAAGACAATATGCCGACATAAACACTTTTCCGCGAGGAAGAGGAAGAGGAGCGGGAAGAGGAGGTGAGATAAAATACTTTGTCTACGGAAATATCGAGCACAAGTATTTTGTATGTCCCGATATGAAAAGGGATGGAGGTGAAGCTCACATTTCTGAAGCTCAAGGGAGAAATGTTGAGGCAGAAGGTCACTAATGATGAGGAAAATTCTCTTGAAGCCAGAGAAAGAGATAGAGAATCCAGTCCAAAGAAATATTTTGTTCAGAACTACTTGCAAGATCAAGGACACGGTATGCAAGGTGATAGTGGACAGTGGAAGTATAGATAATTTAGTATCCACAGAAATGGTTTAGAATATGGAATTGGAAACAGTTACACATCCGAGCCCATATAAAGTTTTATGGTTACAAAAAGGACATCAGGTAACTGTCACTAAACAATGTTTAGTTGAATTTAAAATAGGGGGATATAAGAAAGAAATTTTATGTGATGTTGTTCCCATGGATGTCTGTCATGTTTTGTTGGGGAGACCGTGGCAATATGACATAAATGTTGTTCATGATGGGAGAAAGAACACATACACCTTGGAGAAGAATGGTAGGACGCATATGTTGCTACCAATTAAGGACAAGGAGGTGAAAATAGAGGTGAAAAATTCTATACTTCTCATGAGTGGGAAGGAGCTTCTTGATGAAGTCAAGAAAGAAGAATAAATGCAGTTTGTTATGGTGAGAAAACCAAGAGTCATCTTAACCAGTACCAGGATAGATGATCTACCTGGAGAAATTCAGGAAATGATGGAGGAATTTGCTGACATAGTAGTGGACGAATTACCTTGTTTGTTTCCACCTATCAGGAGCATAAGTCATCACATTGATATTATACCTGGAGCGAGTTTTCCAAACAAAGTAGCATATATATTGACGCCACAGGAGAATGAAGAGGTCAAGGGACAAGTCCAGGATGTGATGGACAAAGGGTTGGTTAGAGAAATCTTAAGTCCATGCGTTGTACCTACAATATTAAGTCCAAAGAAGGATGGTGGTTGGAGAATTTGTATAGACTCGAGGATCATAAATAAAATCAGCATCAGATATAGATTTCCTCTACCCAAGATGGATGACTTGATGGATTCCTTGAGTGGAGAATTTTTTTTTTCAAAAATTTATTTGAAAAGAGGATATCATCAGATCAGAATGAGGGAAGGTGATGAGTGGAAGACAACATTCAAGACAAATCAAGGATTGTATGAATGTCTTGTCATGCCATTTGGATTGACGAATGCACCCAGTACTTTTATGAGACTGATGAACGGAATCTTAATGGATTTCATTGGTAAGTTTGTAATCGTATATATTGACGATATACTAGTCTTCAATAAGACTAAGGAAGAACACTTGAAGCATTTAACTGTAGTAATGAGGAGGTTGCAAGAAGAGAAGTTACTGATCAATCTGAAGAAATTGTCTTTCATAAAGATGAAACTCATTTATTTGGGGTTCATAATCTCTGTGAATGAGTTAAAAATGGATCCTGAAAAGGTAAGAGCGATCAAAGATTGGCCATCACCGAAGAGTATTTTTGAAGTCAAAAGCTTCCATGGACTTGCTAGTTTTTATAGGAAGTTCATCAGAAATTTTAGATGGATAAGTGCACCAATGATGGACACGGTCAAGAAAAGACACAAATCTTTTCATTGGATAGAAGAAGCAGAGAAGAGTTTCAAGTTGTTGAAGGAGAATATAATTGGACAACTAGTTCTGGTTTTGCCAGATTTCAGTAAGACATTCCAAGTCAGATGCAACACAAGTGGATTTGTGATTGGAGCAGTCTTAAGCCAAGACAACATGCCGATTGCATACTTCTGTGAGAAACTGAATGAAACCAAGATGAAATATTCCACGTATGATAAAGAGTTCTATGTAGTCATATACGTGTTGAAAAAATGGAGACATTACTTGGTTCCAAAAGAGTTTTTCTTGTATAGTGACAACCATGCTTTACAATTCATAAATTGACAGGAAAAATTGAACCAAAAGCATGAAAAATGGGTTGAATACATGCAGAATTTTACTTTTGTTATAAAGCACATTTCTGGAACTGCTAACAAAGTTGTTGATGTTTTGAGCAGAAAATGTTTGATTCTGTAGGAGTTTAGAGTAAAGACTTTAGGTTTTGATAACCTCAAGGAAATGTACAAGGATGATGCAGATTTCAAAGAAGCTTACCAAGCATGTGAGAATCCAGTTCTCAGAGACAGAAGCCAATGCACTGAATATATGATTTAGAATGGACTGTTATTCAAGGGAAATCAGTTATGCATTTCGAAGAGTTCTATGAGAGAGAACCTTCTGAAAGAAAAACATAGTGGATGATTGGATGGACATTTGAGCTATGATAAAACATTCATGCAACTGAATGGCTCATACTATTGGTTGGGGATGAGAATAGATGTCAAGAAGTTCATGAACAAGTGCAAAATTTTCCAGCATGCCAAAGGGAAAAGATAGAATACAGGGTTGTATCAACCATTGCCAGTACCAGAGAGGTCGTGGGATGCGGTAAGTATGGATTTTGTGTTAGGGCTACCAAGGACGCAAAGAGGGTGTGACTCAATCTTTGTGGTAGTCTATAGATTTTCTAAAATGGCACATTTCATTCCATGTCAGAAAACTATTGATGCAACTCACATTGAAAATCTGTTTTTCAAAGAAGTTGTTAGACTTCACGGCTTACCCAAGATTATTGTATCGGACAGGGATACCAAATTTGTTGGTCATTTCTGGAGGACCCTATGAAAGAAGATGGGGAATAATTTATATTTTAGCTCAACATATCACCCTCAGACGAATGGATAGACTGAGGTAGTGAACATAAGCTTGGGATACTTGTTAAGGAGTTTGGTAGCTGAACATCACAGTCGGTGGGATCAGATTCTGCTGCAAGCCGAATTTGCATACAACGATTCACCAAACTGGAGTACAAGACAAAGCCCATTCCAGATAGTGTATGGAATGCAACCAAGAGGAGTATCTGAGTTGAGAGACTTGGACTAGAATGAATTCAGAAGTGCTAGTGCAAAGGGTTTTGCAACAAATATGCAAGAACTCCATAATAAGATCAGGGAGTGATTGCAAAATTCCAACCAAGAATATAAGCGCAGAGCAGATCAGCATAGAAGAGAACTTTAGTTTTAAGTAGGTGATTTGGTTCTTGCATGTCTCAGAAAGGAAAGGTTCCCAAGGGGAACATACAATAAGATGAAGATGAAGAAAATTGGGCCGTGTAAAATCATAAGAAAGTTTGAAGAAGACGCTTATAAAATTGAATTGTTGGATGGGGTAGGAATATCGCCCATATTCAACATAGCAGATTTGTACCCTTACAGAGCAGATGAACCAAAGAGATCAGAGGATCATAAATAAGTTCAGTGGGTCAGACGGATGCCTGTAGCTGAAAACACGTAGATGGAAAAGATAATTGATCAGAGAGTCGGAAAGAAAACCCGAAGAAAGACATACTTTGAATATTTGGTCACATGGAAAGGACGCCCGATTGAAGATGCTAGTTGGGAAAGTAAAGAAAATATCCAAAGACATGGATAGACGGTGCAGGGGCTCATGAACAGGAGTTCATGAAAATTTTCAGCTAAGGGAGTATGATTTAGGAGCATCGTAAGAAGCCAACAAAGTAAGTGCCAAGGCAAAGACAACCGAAAATGCACCAGTGCACATTTTGAAAGCGTTTTGAATTTGAATGAGGAGACATTAATGTAATAGCTAGGGGAACATATTTACATTTATGTTTTGGAGATTGTAAATAGATCTTGAGCGTTTCTCTCATCTGTCAGATATGGAGGCATTTATTTGTATTGAATGTAAAGTAGGTAGCTTTTAATTATGATTAGATGGCTTACAGTTGTAGGAGGGAAAACTCGTAAAAGACACCCTTGCTTGTATCATTGTATCATTACCAATTGTATGATTCAGAATTCTATAAGCTATAGAGCCATAGAAAACAAGAACACAGAGAAGAACCCATGTACATGAACACTTGAGTTAATATAAGAAAGATTTGACTCAATTTCATGGTGTTATTATGCTTGTTGTTTACACATGTTGAATCGTATGTTTACAATTGTTTTTCTTTTCTGTTATGCATTTATTTCAATGTTATGTACATGCTTGTGATTTCATGGTGAATGTATGAAGTCCGAGGGAAGGGAAGTATGATTTTCAATTGTTTCTCTTCTTGAGAATTCCTGCAAAGAGTGCAGTGAACGTCCACAAGGTGTGCGTCTATGAAGTTCTGAGTTTCATCTCAGAAATCTCAAGAGAGATATCGTTGTGCTCATACCAGCAGAATTGCAAAGATAGCACAAAGTCATGCAAGGTGTGCACATTCTAGTTGAAGTCCTAGACTTTATCAATCAAGGGGAAAGTTGAAGGACTGTTGTTGCAAAGGAGTGCACAGAGTCGAAGGACCAAATAACCAGAGGTTATTTGGGAATGTCGCAAGGAGTGCGTGTAGGAACCTGTTGAATCCTTGAGTTTGCAAGAGAAAGGTTAGGAGGGGAAGAACCTTGAAGATTTCAAGGGAAAGCAAGTGTTGAAGTCTCCCAACAGATAGAAAAACCTAGAAATGTTGACGCCAGAGTGTTTGAGCGGAGGAGTCTTCCATAATTCTGATTGGACGGTGGAATCGCTTCCTGGAGAAGTGTCGATTCCTAGGGGTCCATTGGATATCGCATATAAGCGAGGAGGATAAGTTTGAGGATAATTAGGTGTTTAGAAGCTCAGGAGGAATAGATTCCATTTGATCCAGATGAACGGGAGTCATTGATCTTGTTCTCGATTTCGTCGTTTTAGAATTCTTGAAGTGGAGGAAGTTGTGACTCGGAGTTGAGAGTCGTGGACTCCCGATTCACGAAGTACCGATAGAGTCAGAACTGTCAGATAGGAAGAAAATAGAGCTGTTGATTTGCGGCAAGGATATATCACGATTTCAGCTACTGACGATGGGACTTGTTACATTTTAGGTTGCCGATACGCGAAATCCCGGGTGCCAAAAGACTAGGGCCCAGACCGTACTTGAAGGTCACGTCAAAGTAAAGTCAAGGGAGGAATCAATGTCCCATTAGCCTTTTCGGTTTTCATGGATTTTCAGGTTAGGGGGACTCATATCTGATTTTGTGAGGTTGCGAAGTCCGAAACACCTTTTCGGATAAATGGTTATGGTCATATCAGCGATCATGTGGATGAGAGTGCGCATGCATAACTCATAAGGACCTGTGGATACACACTAGCGTGTGGGAGATTTTTTTTGGGGAAATCAAGAGTCAATCCGACTCAAGGGGAGGATTAAGAACGATCCTAAAATAGAGAGGTCGCGCGGAACCTGCTGAGGTAGGGGTTTTGTGCCATAAACTCTGTTAACTTAGTATCGATTTTTTATATGCTCAGCCATTACTTATATATTTGTTTAAACTTTGTTTAACTTAGTATCAAAACCCTTTTGGATACTACATTTATTACTTGTATCTTTGTCGAACTTTGTTTCCTCAATAAAGGATTCTTAGTCAAATACAATTCAAGTTTTTAATATCAAGGTTTTACTCATGATTTTTGTGGGTTTGCTACTGGTAATACAATTTTATCCGTAGATCTATAATAACTATTGTTTATCTTTCAACATTGTTCTTGGATGAAACTATGATATGCATCTATTTTCTCATAGAAAACACTTACAACTAATACTGTGAAAATTTATTCATGCTTTAACATACTTCATAATGCACAATAACATATAGTAAGAAATCATATCAACATTTTCATAATAAAGAAGTAAAACCTGGAATTTGAGGAAACCACACGTTGAAGACTCTGTTCCTCCCAACCTTAGACTAGAGTCTTTGTCAATCTCTGTCATCTGTGAGCTGAGTTTGGAATCCAAGGGGCTACCTACAAGGCCTCTTGCAGAATTCTGAGTACCTTTTTGTTGTGTGTAATATTAGAAAATCACTGTGTCAAGTCAGTTCAATGTGTAGCATTCTAAAGCCATCAGTTCACATCCTAGGAATGGTGTCACATTCCCTTGTCATGACTTCTTTTTATTTTTCCTAGGACTTGTGACACTTGTCTTGAGCCTCTTGCTCACTGACCACCTGCAATGTTTGCCCCATTTTCCACATGTGTTTATTTTCATAAAATAATAATGTTTTATAATAACAAGTCGGGGTTGAATAGGATATCATTGACTTATATAAGTAGACTGTCATGATATTGTTAACATATGAAAGAAGCATGTCATCTATTCAAAATGTACCTAATCATACATGGCCTACTCCATCTTTTCAAAATGTGGTAGATATATTGACTACTCCATATTCTCAAATTGTGGCTCCAAAACATGAAGACACTGCAAAATAGGGCCTTCAATTACTTAATATAAGAGCATCTTCAAATACCATGAATGGCTGCACAATGATGAAATTGGATGTTGTTGGACAGAGTGTCCTGTAGCTTAATAGAGGGGACAACTCCAGACCATGAAGATGCTACAAAGAAACCTTTAGTAGTATGACCGAGGGATGCCTTACTGTAACTCCCCCTCACCACCCACCCATAATGTAGTAGTGAGAGGTAGCCATCCTCATCAAAGGACTCCCAACTTTTATCCTTTCACACTCTGAAAAGAGAGATAGTGCCCTACAATGCATCTATGTCTATGCTTCTTTCAACCATTCTGCATTACACATCCGGATTAACATATGATTACGCTTCTACCGCCAATGACCGTGTCTTTTTCCCTACCGCACCTCACGATCAAGGAAACTCCCCTATATCTTTGCTATAAAGTTGTCCCACCTACATTGCAGGAATCAAGGACACAAAATACAGATCAAGCTCATAAATGGTCATGTAGGCAGGTAGGCAGTTGTTTCTAACACTACGCGGGTTTCACTTTCACATATATAGAGAACACCTTAGGGACGCTTCTATAGATTCCCTCTATCTATTACACTTATTTCTAGCTTTCCCTGATTATCGATTCCCCAGATATATTGTCTTTTAGACTATTTGAGTAGTTAAATAATAAGAAAAAGCGTTAAAAAAACATGCAAAGATAACTAAAAACCTAGGCCATGGATGATTTCTTCAAGTGCATCCTCTTGTGGATCCACTCCATTTGTCCCATGTGCTCTTCATTCTCATCTTTGACAACAATGTAAGCCTATATTCTCCCATGATCTAGTTACGATACATGATGTTATAACATGCCTTCCTTGTTTGAGAACAACTAGAACTCATAGGGAATGGGGAAATAATAAATTCAAAAGAAATTCTAAGATGGGCGACAATTCTTCTTACCCGTTTCTCAAGAGAGATAATTTCAACACTAATTTTTTCATGCTTTCCTTAGTGGGTGCTCATGAATGTGTCTACTTCTTTTTCCCAAAGTATTTCCATCATGTTCCCATTACACACATATTCTGTGTGTTGATATTTTGTTAACCCCTTTGTCAAATTTAAAATTAACAAATCATCCAAACCAATAATTAAGAATGACAACCAAGATTCAAAACAAATCATAAGGCGTTGTCCAACTATTCTACGAAATATTTTTTTTTCGTCAGCATAAGGTGATATAAATTTGCATGAAATGACTATTTTTTGTTCTTTAAAATCCATTTCTAAATAAAGAAATTGATTCAACACGCTGAAAAACCCCTGGGGCACTCAAACTATATAGAAATAATCACTCAACTATGTGGATCTAACAATTTCTCGCCGGATTTCAAATAAATACCCCCGAGAAAAAAAATCATTTCGTAAAACATTTAAGCTACAACGTTGTTTAACTCCATAAACCTCCCAAGCTCATTTGTGTGAACCTATATGGACTTGATGAATTCTAACCACCAAAAAGAACAACACAATTTTAGATTGCATTAACCACACTAGAACTTAACAAAGAACTACAACAGTCGAAGCCGCATTCTCACTAGGGTAGCTTCACTTCAGTGTATACTAAGGGAAGAAAACATTCTCGACATCAAAGAACCAAATAAACCCACATTCCTATAACCTTAAACCCATCATACCTTCGTTAGGTTCATACTACGCTTATGAGAAAAGCGTTAAGGTAGGGATGCTAGAAAGGGGTTGGAGATTTAATTCAGCCCGCCATTATAATTGCATGTATTTGTTGTGAAGGAATTACCATAATTACTAGGTAGGTCATACGATGGGTGAGTCGACTATCCTAAACTGGACCCTCTCCCCAACACAAATAACAAAGTACAGAAATAACAAAGTATAATTTTACCACAAAAAATTAAAATACAGAAATAACTTGGTAGAATTTTACAAAAAAATTAAGATTAATATGAAAATTACAGTAATAATAATATAGATAATTAAAAAGAAAATTATTTAAAATTTAATTAAAAATATTTTGTTCTCTTTGAAATATATAATAAATTTTAAAATATTTCTCCACAAATAACAAAATAGAATTTTAACAAATTTTTTTTTATAATAATAATAAATATAAACCATTTTTTTTAAATTAAAAAAATAAAAATTATTTAAAAAAAAACATATTTTTTCTTTTAAATATATAATAAATTTTAAAATATATGAAAAATATTGCATATTTTTTTAAGCTCATAAAAAAACTAATCATATTGCTAAGAAAAATAAACAATAAAATTTAATAAAAAAAAAAAATTTAAAATAAAAAGTAAAGAACTCAAAAATTAATTATAAACAACATAATTGTCCTCGTCTATAACACATTAAAATTATATATATATATATATATATATATATATATATATATATATATATATATATATATTAACTATAAAATATTTCAATATATTATAAAATATATATTGGTTTGAATTTGTTGTGTTTAGATTTTTCCTAGCTTCAGTGATGCAAATTTTTAATTTTTTTTAAGTTTTATACTTTAAAAAATGTTTTGATCTCTAAAAATTTAATCATTTTGGAAGCTTATAAATTTAGGGTTAAGATGGATCTATGCTAGTTATTAAAAAATAAATGATAATAAATCTTTAAAATATATGAAAAAATTATACATAATTTTAACTTTCAAAATCTAATAATATGGCCAAAATTGTATTTATTATTTTCTATCTTATAAATAGGTTTATTATTCATGTAAAGTGTATTGAAAATTAAGCATATTGTTTTATTTTTCAAAACTTTTAATTACATTAATACATTAAAGAAAAATATAAGTTTATATCATTTATATTTATTATTATTAATTTTATAAATTATATTATTTTCCATATATCTAAGTTGTATTAAAAACTATTAGAGAAATTGTTATATCTAAATTTTATGGAGTAATATTTTTTCAATTAATTAATAATCAATATAGATTTATTTTCAACCTGGAAAGAAAAATCAATTTTCTTAAAATATAATTTTTGTTATTATTTAATTCCATGTAATGTATTATTAATTCTTTCATATTAAATGATAAGAAAAAAAAATATACACTTTAAAAAAATTAGATTTATCTGAGTACTGGATAGATATGAGTTTCAAATGAATTCAAATTGGTTTAATTTTTTTGATGTTTTATAACATATATAATTATTTAGTTTTCTTTTTGTGAATTCAAAGTGCCTAATTTACTATGTTGCACGAGACCCATCCCCCCCAAAAAACCTAAGTACCCGCAGTCCCCAGTTTTGGGGACTTGGGGACCCTTAGGAAACTTACCCAAATAGTTGGGGATTCCATTGGGGACTCAGGGACTTGTTGGTCATCCCTAAGACATTCTAGACAAATTTCAGGGATGTTCAAGACAAATTTCAAGGATGTTCCAAACAGATTTTGAGCATGTTGTGGGCAGATTTTGGGGATATTCCGAGCATATATCTTCAGTCTTGATAATCATGGAAATTGATGATTGGATAATAAGATCATTTTTCCCATCTATTATTTTTGTATTGTATTGAATCTAAATTTGTTGTAAACTCTGCGGCTCAAAACATGGGTTTTGTGATGGGATTTGATTTGGGTTTTTAGTGATTTAAATACTATATTTTCAGCAGAAAGGTTACAACAAGCAAAAGCAAAACTTTCATGTCAAAAAAATGAGAAATGCAACATTTCAAAGGGCTGATCCTTGTGGTTATTGGTCTTGTTCTTCTCATTTTTCAATTATAATGCTTCCACCATCCCAACCTCAAGCATTGTGAAAACAATCAGATAGTAGTGATTTCGATTGGTACTAAATGTTTGAATAAATTCCTATTCAATCACCTTCTTAATCTGAAATATGAATAATCTATTTACATAACCAAAGTGTTTTATAGTGTTTTCCAACACAGCCATAAAAATCTGCAAAACCTATTGAAGGGAATGTCTTTTAAGTTTTAACATAATCGTCATTAACAAGAAATATGAGGGAGAAAAACTCCTATAGAGACATTTCTCACTTAAGTGTCTTAAAGCTAAAGTGCATTTTTCTCTTGTCTAGCAACCAATAATGAAATGATACTTGGCCCTTTTTTAAATTGCTTAAGCTTTTTCAGAATTGACCAGTGTAAGGGTTGTGCATAATACTATATAGTATAGCTTGTTATGGTTACAAACTTGAAGAAACTACAAATGTTTATGATGAATTTTAATTTTTTAATATATATATATATATATAATTGTCTTCCCCAACCTACAGTCCTGAAATTTGGGAGTACCCTGTCCATGCCCTTCCCCGTCCCCAAAACCAATACAACATAGCTAATTTATTTTTGTAAACCGATAATGTAAATTTGACTTATAATTTTTCTATTTTTTATTGCGAATAATTAATAATTTTGATACACAATTATTATGCTAATTTGTGATGATCTATTTTATCTCGGGGATTTTGGTTTCACTCTTCCTCCCACCCCATTTTGAATGTAGTTGTTGCGACATAGTAGTGTACTTCGGGTAGATCTAATTAGCTCTCGATATGAAATCGATGACGTCATAATAGATTTTTGGAATGTCGAGATATATAAACACGGTCAAGCTCTGAAAAATGTAAATATTTTTTTATATGCTCAATTTTAATTAGTATGTAAATAAAAAAAATTCGATAAGATTTAGTAAATGAGAATGGAGTACACATAATAATAATGATATAAATATAATAAAGAAATTCATTATTATAATAATGATATAAATATAATAAAGCAATTCATTATTATAATAATGATATAAATATAATAAAGTAATTCATTATTGAAGATCATAAATTTATGTGATTGTTATTTTATGGAGTTAGGTCAAACAGTTTGTGTCAATGTGTATGAGTATTTGGCTAATTTTGTGTCAAAAGTGTATAGGTAGAATTCCCCAAAATAAGTGGTAATATTTTATGTCAATTAATTTAAAAGGGATTTCATTTATAAATGTTGAGAACCATTTTTTTACTATTTTATATAAACAAATTTATGAAGAATACCATCAATTCTTATAAAAATGTGATAGATTTTGAATATAGATAAAGAAATAATAAACTATATAATAAATTCTAAAAATATGGATAATTTTATTTAGGTTGAATGTATATAATATTAAATAGCACTAGTTTATTTGTTTTACATTTGGGTTTTTTTAGGAGATATTTTTTTGTTTAATTTTGTTAAAAATCCGAGATTCTTATAAAAATGTGATAGACTTTAAATATAGATAAAGAAATAATAAACTATGTAATAAATTCTAAAAATATGGATAATTTTATTTAGGTTGAATGTATATAATATTAAATAGCACTAGTTTATTTGTTTTACATTTGGGTTTTTTTAAGAGATATTTTTTGTTTAATTTTGTTCAAAATCGGAGAAGAAATAATTGCATCTGAAAATTCGAGTAGTCAATTATGTATAATTTAGCATGCTGAATCCATTTTTACATTCAAAAATGTAATTTAAACAACAAAGAAATATGATTTCGTATAAATTTATGACTCATATTTGGGAATCAGTTGGAATACACATATAGAGTGGATATATAAGAATGAAGACCATATGAGAAAAGATGGACTGGATCCACAAGAGGATGCACTTGAAAAAATCCTATAGAGACCATTTTTAGTTAGTTTTCCATGTACTTTTAATGTTTTTTCATATTATTTATCTACTCAAATAGTTTATAATTTGACACATTTTGAAAAGATGGAATAGGAAATATATGATTATGTAAATGTTTGTTTTTTTTTGAATAGAAAGCATATTTCTTTGACATATTAACAATTCCATCACATTCTATTTATATAATTCAATGCTATTCTATTCAACTTCAACTTTTTTTTTTTTATAAAATTTTAGTTATTATCATAAAAATAAATAAATTACTTTATTAATTATTATTACTAATATTAATCTTTACAAATAACTAAATTGGATTTAGAAAGACATTGGAAAATACATATAAAAGAAAAAACAGTTCCTATACATACTTTGGAAAGAGGAAAGTATATCAAATGACATGGTTAATAAAAGATCTCAAAAGTGGTTAATAAAGGATGTAAAAAATGATGATAAGAAAATATATAAGGTATATGAGAAAAGACGGAAAGAGTGGTTGATATATCTTAACATTCAAGATTAAAAAATGAGTTGTATGTTGTAGTTAATATGTAGCATAAGGTTTTGGGCCTAATAAAAGATCTAAGCATTAATGCCAAGTTGGAAGCCTGCAAAATTCATGTTTTTTCTTATATATGTGCATAATGAGGGTATACGATAGGAGGGTTCAAATAAGTATGGATAGAGAGCTATATAAAAACTTTTTCATCATTAAGTTGGTATTTTAATGAAAATTGATATTCTAATGGAAAGGGTAAAAGACATACAATCTCAAATAAATAATATTTGTTACAAGATCTTTCATAAGGTGAAAATGTTGACTAATATACAGATTGTGTAAATTGATATTAAATATAAAATGATAAATATGATTACACATAATATTAATGTAAAGTTTAGTAGAGATATGATAAATAAAAGATCTAAACATTAATGCCAAGTTGGAAGCCTACAAAATTCATGTTTTTTCCTGTATATGTCCACAATGAGGGTATAAGATAGGAGGGCTCAAATAAGTATGGATAGAAAACTATATAAAAACTTTTTCATCGTTAAGTTGGTATTTTAATGAAAATTGATACTCTAATGGAAAGAGTAAAACACATACAATCTCAAATAAATAATATTTATTACAAGGTCTTTCATAAAGTGAAAATGTTAATTAATATACAGATTGTGTAAATTGATATTAAATATAAGATAATAAATATGGTTACACATAATATTAATGTAAAGTTTAGTAAAGATATGATAAATTAGATAATTTTGTGGTAATAAAATACTTCCAAAATATTTAAAATAAATATAATAATAAAATTTTAGAAGAAATTATATCTCTTTATGAAATCTCAGTACACCTCAAGTATATTGTGACAAACATGTTTCACAAGTATACCTCTTCAAACAGATAATATTTGTGACACGTTCTTTCATAAAAAGGTGAAAAAGAGAATTGTTGACTAAGATATAGCTTATGTAAATTGATATTAAAGTATAATATGATGAGGATGGCTACAGATAATATTAAAGTAAAGTTTTGTAGAAATATGAAAAATAAAATAGTAAGTGGTAATAGAATACTTTTTAAATTTTTAAAATAAATACAATAATAAAATTTAAATGAAATTACACTACTAAAATTTTAGAAGAAATTGTGACTTCTTATGAAAATCATATTTTTTTATTGTTTAAATTGTATTATGAATGTAAAAATAAATTTAGCTAATTATCCACTCAAATATACAGATACAATCATTTCTAAATTAACAAAATTAAACAAAAAATATCAAAAAAAAAACTTATAACAATATACTACAACCTAAAATATAATATCATTAATCAATATATTAGAATATGATACAATTAATCAATATATAATATAATACCATCAATCAATATTCAGTATATTAGAATATGATACAATTAATCAATATATAATATAATGCCATCAATCAATATATTAGAATATGTTACAATTGATCAATATATTGAAATTTTAGGAAAAGTTTATTTATAAAAAAGTTTAAAATAATTGTTATTTTAGTGGTTTTATATTTTAGAATTTTGGAAAATTTTATTTATAAAAAAATTTAAAATACTGGTTATTATTTTAAAATGGTTTTATATTTTAAAATAGATAAAAAGTGAAATGAGTGGACTTAAGAATTTGGCACAAGGAAGATTAATTTTCTACTTTCAAAAAATATCACAATGGACTAAATTCTTGATACAATGAATATAAACATAAATTTGAATTGAAATGAATGGACTTGATTCTTGATACAATTTGATAGGAAACAAAAGCAAAACATATCATATAACATAGCATAAACGAGCTAGATTAAACATGCATGAAATCAAGAACAACAAACACACATCAAACACAGTGATTTATGTGGAAAGGAAACTCAAATCGGGAAAAAACCACGGGCAATGATTATCAATCTTCTTCTATTCAAGGGAGAATTGCAATAGCCAACCCGGACATACAACCATCCTCTTCTCACACAATGTACTCGCTTGCACTCGCATTGTCCTCTACCTCTATGGGTATGCTCGTATATATAACATCTATCATTCAGTTACACAGATTGATCATGAATAAATCACATTAGTTACACGAACAATTCATAAATAGATTGCATGCTTGCGCATGTGCATATGAATGTGCATCTTCATGTGACCGCATGGGAAAATTCGTTGGAATGTGTCCAACAATCTCCACCTTGAAAACAATTTACTTGATATATCATTCCCTTTATTAATTCATCCATCACCTTTCTTGCAAGAGAAGCCGAACACTATCACAGCTCTACTGTAACAACCCTAATTTAAATAAATGATTAAAGATTACAAAGAATAATTAATTAAAGAAAATAAGTGTGATTAATTAAGTAATAATCAAACTGAAGATTTCATTTAATGAATTGTGACATAGATTTAAGGGATGAATAAAAAATGAGACAACAGGGATGGGGTATGCTGCCAAGGGTGGCGTATGCAGGGCGAGAAGCCCAGAAATCCCGAGAGGATAAAAATGTTAATGAGGAACGAAGGATGGAGGACGGGGGTGGTTGTGGAGTAAGTGAGTGAGTCGGTCGGGAGGAATAAGGGGGGGAAAAGAGGGGGATGTGCGCACCATTCAGGGGGAGGAGGAATGGATGCTGTAGACTGTTGGTTTTTTGGCAGAAAGTCGAGAGCTTTGCTGTGACATGAGTGCTCAGATTGAGGCACGAGATTTACTGGTTGTGACATACTGATCAGGGAGGCACCGAGTTGCTAGAGGTTTTGGGCATGGGGGCCAGGATATCCGTAGATATCCTGGAGCTAGGTCGTTTTCGTAGTTGGCAGGGTGGACATTAGTTTTGGGCAGTTATTTTCTGTGTCTGTGGCAGGACTGGACTGTGTAGCAAGGTAGCAAGGCAGCAGGGCGACATAACTTAGCATCAGAACCAGGTACTTTGTCAAGTTAAGTAATTATTTCTTTCTGCCATGAAATCAGTATTTAATGATAAATCCAAGTTATTGAGGTATCAATTATTCAATCAATATTATGCTATGAAGTAATTATCTCAGTTGGAAAATAAATCTTTCTTTTCTCTAAAATAATTGATGTATGTAAATATTAGGCTGTTACATATGATATCAGAGCGTCTTAGTTCGAAATCTGGAGCCTAAGGGCCGAAAACCGGAGTGTTAACTCCAGCCACGCCTAACCTGTAAGAAACACATGTCCAGCTTGACTGGATATGAATGATATAGTATCCAAAAATATACTCAGGTAGTACCCCTAAGTTATCACAAGTAACCACTGTAGACAATACCCTTTAACTGGGTCATATATGGCTACTATAGTAGTCTGAACATTCGAAGGAATGCCTTTAAAATAGTGGCAACAAACTGGATAATGGGAGGGATCACCTTCCACAAAATGACTATCCTTAAAACGGCAGGAATAAATCTATTTAGCACGAGAAACAGAGATGATAACTTAGTTTTATTTTGAGGGTTACTTGTGAACAAAGTTTAAGGTAGAATAGACACTTGAAATCAATGAAAATATCGAGGAAAGCTTTTGTCGAAAGCCTGAAGTTGGGAAAATTTAATAACTGCACAAAACCTCACTAAATAAAATGCAAATGACATTTGCGGGAGCTCGAACAGGCCTACTTTACCTCGAAATCACCTAAATGGGAACTGTCCATCTCACGGGAGAACAGATCTGCACCGTCAGATCTCGGGCGAAATCCCGTCAGCCGTTAGATCTAGAAAAGTTGTGCGAGGCTTAAGCCCTAGCGTGCACAGGAGGAGTCATCGGAAATCCGAGTCATCGGAGTTTTGGAAAGTCAGAGAATCGAGACCTTGTCGTTCTCGAAATCCCAAGAGCGGATCCTAGCCGTTGATCTCGGCAGGACACGTGTCGGTAGATCCCGCAGAGTCGGAGATCGGCATATCGGGGTTTCTGAAGACAGGAGACTCATGTATGTTGAAATCGCGATACACGATTTCCCGAAGCGATCTGGACCGTCCATTTGGGAAGACACGTGGCAGATATCGCGTGAGAATCGGGATATTGGCCATCGGGAAATCAGAGTTCTTGAGGTCATGAGAACTGGGACCTCGAAGGTCTCGAAAGCCCGTTGAGATCTGGACCGTCCATCATTTGGGATGCGTGTCAACACCTTGGAAGGAGTCGGGAATCGGGGAATCGGAATTATCGAGCACACATAAATCTTATCACATGGAATCACGATCCGTGATTTCCCGACAAGATCTGAACCGTTCATTTTGGAGGACACGTGTCAGTAGATCTCGAGGAGTAGGAGATCTGCGCCATCGGAGAAAACCCCGACAGGAGAATTGTGTGAGCCATAAGTGGGACTAGTGGAGGACAGGTGTCAGTAACCTAGGCAGAGTCGAGATATCCGCGTTCGTGAAATCGGGAGTCACGAGGTCGAGGAAGTTGGAGCATCCAAAACCCCGAAATAGGGGGAACAATCTAGACCGTCCGTTTGAAGAGACATGTGGCGGAGATCCGGAGAAAGTCGGGGATCGACATATCGGGGATTTCGTGGACACGAAATATCGGCATTTCGAAACCATGAAGTCCGAAACCTCGAAACGACGAGAGACGATCAGGACCGTCCATCAATGAGGACGCGTGGTGAGAGATCCCGGATAGTTCGGAGTTCGGGATATCGGGAGTTCGAGGGTAGTGAAACACTTGCGCAACAAAATCGCGATTAGCGATTTCCCGACACCACCATAACCGTTGATCCGAGGGACGCGTGTCCGAAGATCTGAAAGAGCTCGGGGTTCGACATTTTGGGTTTCCTGCATACAAAGGAATCACGACCGGAGAAGTCACAAAATCCCGAAACGCGACGGGTCCCACAACCATAGCGTTTAAGTGTGGACAGGTGGCATCGGAGATCGGGGATCGGGAAACCTAAGGGCGTGCGTTCCTTGACATCGCAAATGCCGAAACCCCAAATCCCGATAGGGGAACCATAAGACCACGGTTACGTGGGTGTAGGGTCACATGGACCTCAGGGTGGCCGAAAGGGCTAACATGTAAGGAATAGGCGCATCGGGTATCGGGATATCGGGAATTCCGTGGACGTGGAATTCATGCGTTATGACATCGCGATGTCCGAAACTCCAATGAAAGGTAGGGCTAGGGTCACATGGGACGTCGGTCATATGAACCAAGAATTTAGCCCGAAGGGCTGACGCATAAGTGACATATCGGGGAATCGGTAATCGGGAGTCTGTAAGGACAAAGGTTCGTGACCACGGTCACGTAGGACAGGGTCACATGGACCAAAGCATAACCAAAGGAGGGCTAAAGCTAGAAGATAGCGCTTCGGCGTATCGGATATCGGGAATCTGTGAAGGCAGGAGACTCTCGGCATCGAGCATAAGGAAACCCCGAAACCCGAAATTTAAGTGGGAATTTTTACAGTTGGGAGCCAAGGTCGTGAGCAATACAGAAAACAAGGTATATTCATCTAACTACATGCATATGCACAGGCGAATGAAGTTATAATTATAAATGAATTAAATTAATGGCAGAACACCAAAATCAGTACAGAGCTGGAATTACAAGAAATTATTTTGTATCAAAAGAAGAAATTATCATTCATTACCACAGCTTATGGAAAGTTCATGCAATTTCTTAATTCGAATAACCCACATTCTTCATGAAAGTACTGAAACTATGCACAATTGGCGGACTGAATCGTACCTCTTACCATAGTTGAGGGCGAACTCCGCAATGTGTTCAGAAAAGGGAATGATTCCCAATATTTCAGAGGGAACGGACTCCAGGTTCTGGATCGTGTCAGTGGCCATATCACTACACTCAGTTATTGTAAAATGAAATGGAGCACATACAACATTAACCAGTGCTAGCGAAGTGCTCAGAACGATAGTGAGGATGCGAGCCATGGCAAGGGAGATTCTGGAAACCTCGGAGCAGAGGAGAGGCAGAGCTATGATGGGCAAAGACTGCTGCAAGGCAAGTCCTAGTGGAAGAGAAAGTCGGACAGGGTAAGGACGCGTGGGTATATCGAAGGAGCTGACAGATGTAGGACGGTGAGGTTAGATACGATGGAGTTCGAGGAAGCCATACAAGCACGTGGTACCCATGCGTGCCCAAATTTTGTGTGCACGATTGAACTAATTTGGTTATATAGATTATAAATTATTAGGATTAATATAAAATAAATTAAATAATTTGGTATAATTAATTTATAGATATAAATAAGGTTAAATTGGTATAAATAATTTATATATATATAAAAGACAAGATAAATTTTACTTAAATTTAAGCTAAGTTAAATTAGTACAATGATATTCGTTTAAAAATTTGTTACTTAATTAAGTGTAAGGTTAGTCTACCTTAAAGCTATTTAATGATGATTAAGACTTAGACTAGTGGAGCATGCACTAGGAAGTGATGAGTAAAGCACAAGGCTAATGTAATCACGGGACGAGGAAACCAATACCTCTTTTGCAAGAACGAACAAACCAATCTTAGATGCTTAAACCTGACCCAAACTGAGCCAATTCCCCTGATGGAGTAATGCCTATTTACAGACAAGTAAAGAAAACTTACGCCCAACCCTGTTTCTAAGTTTAAATAGTACCAAATTGAGACGTCCTTGAACTCACCCAGACAAATTTTGGGGGTGATGCAGGTTAAGTCGTACAAGATGGCCAGGACTCGAAGGGGTCGAGGCAGGGGATCGTCGACACGGGCACCACCGACGACACCCACACCATCACCACCGCCGACACCACCAGCACCACCACCACCATCACCCGAACTAGCCCTCATACTGCGCTCGTTGGAAGCCATTAATGAGACTTTAAAGGGGCGCCAACCCGCAGGGGCTGAAGTGGAACCCTCACCATCTGGAACTGGTAACCTAGAAGCTTCAAGGAACTCAAGGGGAGAACTTCCACCCGAATACATCACACGAGAGTTACAGAAGATAAAACTTCCGGAGTTTGCCGGAGGTCGCGCCAGTGAACGCGTGGAAGCATGGTTGGAAGGCATGACAAGGTGTTTTGCCTTAAGGGATTATACGTCCAATTCAAAGGCTAAGATTGCAATTTTCCAGTTAAGGGACAGCGCCTTGAACTGGTGGGGAAACTTGGAAAGACAACTACACCTTACCCCAGACACAGTATCTTGGGAACTTTTCAAGGAGAGGTTCCGAAGGAAATATCTACCAGCATACTATGAAGAACAACAGGTGGGGGAATTTCATGCCTTAATACAAGGGAATAGGACAGTAGAAGAATATGAGATCAGATTCATGGAATTGGTCAAATATGTGTCGTATATGGATACCGACCAATGAGAGGCAGATCGCTTCGTCTATGGATTGAACCCTAAGATAAGAGCCATGGTGTGGATGTGGAAGTCGTCTTCAGTAGCAGAGGCGGTAGAAAGTGCGCGTTACGCAGAAGAACACATAAACTTAACAGGGGGTGCACGATCGACATTTCCGCATCGCCCTGGATTCGTAGGAAAGACCCCAAGGACATTTTCAAGGGGAGGGGGCTTAAGGCCACCACCTTATGGTAACAGAGGCTTACCAAGGACATTGACTGCAGGGATTTCAATGGCAGCTAGTGCTGCGTCTCATTCATCGCCAACGGTGCAGTCAAGCCCACGACAATCGCAGGG
>ML784829.1:663292-674608 GCA_009831015.1 Picea engelmannii
ACCTTAAAAATAGCCAAAATTTTATAAAGACTATATAAAATCCTTATAAATTTGAATATTTTTACAAAAATATCGCCAATCATTTATAGTTGGCATATGAAGGATTAGTAAGATTCGCCAAGGTTTCTACATTTTAAAATAAATTTCCATCCTTAAAATCATCCCTGATATGAACTTACCTTCATCGTATATTCTCAAACACTTGATTGACCTACCAACACATCAACCTTTCTACAGAACCACCTTTCTAAACTGGACACACTGCTCCACCTCAAACTTTGCATTCAAACAATTTTGACCAAATCTGGCCAAACCGGCCAAGTAAGCCTTCACCGCTTACCTCCAGGCCCATTTACAATGGAATTCACCAAGCCTTTTATAGGCTTCATTACATGAAATTCATGGACACAATACCACAGGACACCCCAAAAACATGGACCTAAAAAACCACCTGCTTTGACCTAAAAATAGATTTAACTCATTAACTCTTTCATCGAGTTAATGTTAACCCAACACACATGCCCCCCCCCCCCACATATTCAATATACCTAAATCTATGTCTAGAATTTTCATAGGTGATATGATAGACCAGGGGTATGCATGTCTATCCAGGTCTTATAGACATATGCCCATTTACATGCAATCAATAATTTTTACAACTTCGATGTAAATACAATTTTTTTTTTTTAATTATTTCACGGTGACTCAACCATCACCACCCTACACTTTCTATGTGAACATAAGTGGAGAGTCACAACATATAGAAAAACTTCATCAACCACACATGTATATTAATTTTATTCTATTATCGAGTCCTCTTTAGATGCTTATTGTCTTTTCCAACAATCCCTCTTGAGATGCCCAAATTTGCCATAAAACCAACATTTTTCCTTACCCTTACTGTCTTTTGACTTAGACCTGGCTATACCTTTTTTATCTTTCCCTCCTTCTGTAGATCCACCTCTGACCATCATTGCTTCTATTGTTGAGGTTTCGTTACCAGATATTTTCCTCATCTCCTCATACAACAAAGCTCCCACAACAATGTCATAATCAATGGTATCTGTTGTATTAAACCACATAGTTGTGACCAGATGATCCCAATACTCAGGAAACAAACACAGCTTCATAACCGCCTTGTCCTCATCTTTGAACTTTACTTCCATATTAGTTAATTGACATATCATAGTATTGAGTACATTCAAGTTATCAATAATTTTTGTACCTTCTTTCATCTGCAAGGTGTACAATTGCCTCTTTAAGAAGATTGTTTTTGACAAGTTCTTTGTCATATAAAGACTCTCCAGTTTGGTCCACAAAATCGTCGTTGTCATCTCTTCAACGATGTTAAACAAGACCTCATCTGCTAGACACAAATGAGTGCTATTGTGCACATGCTATGCTCCTTGTGTTGCATTGAGTGCTATGTTGACTTGTGATTGGGCACTTGGACTTGAAAATAGATTAGGTTTGGGCACTTGGACTTGAAAAGAGATTGGTTTCAAAATCCCAATAATTTTATATGTAACGACCCTATCGTTACGACTACAAGCGACTCAATACAAAAGCAATTTTTTTTTCGTTTTAAGTAGGAAGGCAACAATGACAAAAGTTAAACAACACAACTTGGAGACGAACACAATGCACACATATCGGGCAACAGACAACAATGAATCAACATACTAGCACATCATGTAACTGGATGAAACATGCACTAATCAATAGATAGATAAAAATGACTACCCGCCCAACACAAGAAATACAACACCTAAAAGCTAAAGGACAACAACAACAAACCCGACACAATGGCTTCAACGACTAGTAACTAGAAAACTCTACGAAACGCAAAACTAAATGCATTAATGCATTACAAAACCAAGTACCAACATCCATTACAACAAACAACACACCCACATCAAGAAGCACCAAACTTCAACCAGGTTATCATTTGCATCTACCCATCAGGGCACAGAATGATCCCCTCATCAGGAATCATGTCATCACAAGGCGATAGACGTGACGATCACCATGGCACAACATAAAATTTATAGACCTTTAACCCAAGTAAAATCCCTCACGCTAGGAGACCAAAGTATCTGTCAATAAATACATGAAGATTATACCCAAGCACCCAATCAACAAGTCACTTAGATGAGAGGTGACATCAATCAAATTAAATTGAGCAACTAACTGAAGGATCTCTTGTTTTCCTATGAGGCAATAATCTGTGGTGTAACAACTATGACCAACCACCATTTACAATTCAACCTAAGGCATAAGGCACATAGTAACCAATTAATTGTTAAAATATTAATCGATTTAGATAAAAAACTATTAAACCCTCAACCACTAATCTTATGCAAGCCATTAAAATATTACACAAATAAACCATAAACCATTAACTATTAAATCATTATGACTAAGTGCGAATGAGTGAACTATTACCATTGCAATTAATCAAAAATCTATTACCATTGCAACAATTAATCTATTGTGGAAAAAGTTAAGGGACTGATATATAGGACTGATAAAAAAACAATTGCTATATAAAAACAATTAATCTATTGGTTGCAAAAGTCACAACACTGATATATAAAACAATTGACATATAAAAAAAATTAATGTATTTTTATTTTAGAGAATATTCCACTTTGATCTATGCTTGCAATATGCGTGATTCTACATTCCAAAAATGTTTTATTTAAGAGAAAATTTATTAATAATCTATGGATGTAAGAGCCAGGATTTTGCATTCCTGAAAACGTTTTATTTAAGAGAAAATGTATTCATAATCTATGGATGTAAGAGCCACGATTTTGCATTCATGAAAACATTTTATTTAAGAGAAATTGTATTCATGATCTGTGGATGTAAGAGCCACGTTTTCTCATTTCTGAAAACGTTTTATTTAAGAGAAAATTTATTCATAATCTTTGGATGTAAGAGCCGTGATTTTGCATTCCTGAAAACGTTTTATTTAAGAGAAAATTTATTCATAATCTATGAATGTAAGAGCCATGATTTTTCATTCATGAAAACCTTTTATTTAAGATAAAATTTATTCATGATCTGTGGATGTAAGAGCCACGTTTTTGCATTCCTGAAAACGTTTTATTGAAGAGAAAAGTTATTCATGATCTATCTATGTAAGAGCCACGTTTTTTCATTCTTGAAAATGTTTTAATTAAGAGAAAATTCATTCATGATATGTGGATGTAAGAGACACATTTTTACATTCTTGGAAATGTTTTAATTAAGAGAAAATTCATTCATGATATGTGGATGTAGGAGCCACGATTTTGCATTCCTGAAGACATTTTAATTAAGAGAAAATCCATTCATGATCTGTGGATGTAAGAGCCACATTTTTTAATTCTTGAAGACATTTTAATTAAGAGAAAATTCATTCATGATTTGTGGATGTAAGGGCCATGTTTTTGCATTCCCGAAGACGTTTTAATTAAGAAAAAAATCATTCATGATCTCTGGATGTAAGAGACAAGTTTTTTCATTATTGAAGACGTTTTAATTAAAATAAATTCCATTCAAGATATGTGTATGTAAGAGCCATGTTTTTGCATTCCTGAAAAAAGTTTTAATTAAGCGAAAATTCATTCATGATCCATGGATGTAAGAGCCATGTTTTTTCATTCCTGAAAAATGTTTTAATTAAGAGAAAATTAATTTATGATCTGTGGATGTAAGAGCCATGTTTTTGCATTCCTGAAAATGTTTTAATTAAGAGAAAATTCATTCACAAGAAGGCACAAAGATTAATCATTCAACAATGAATCAATCAAAGATGCAAATATACTCATTCACAGAAACACAAAGATTAGAGATTAAACATAAGAAAAAAACAAAGAGATAATTAGTTATAGATAACTGGACAAAAATTATCCTTCACTTATTATCAATGCACAAGAAAAAAGGGCTTTTGAATCTAAGTCTTTAAACACCGTAGTCAGGACCATCGATTCGGCTCCTGACCGACTGCTCAGGAACATACTAATAACTTAAAGGATAAGGGACAAAAGATAAAAACACAATTTTTGTTTGTATTAATCAATAGAAAAAAACACAGAGAAGTCATTGCAAATCAGAGTTTGGGTTCGCCATGGAAAATCCATTCAAAATACAGGGAGCATAAGGCTGGGATGACTTTAAGTTCTTAGTCATAAAACGTTGGCTCATTAAGACAATTTGCTGAAGATAAAAATTAAATCTTTGGATAGTGTTACGCTAAATAAAACATAAACTTTAACACAGTAGAAGTACATTACTAAAGTACATTACCATTCAATACAAATATACACATGCGTACCATAGCCAAATGTGAAAGCTCCTAAGTAGTTGTCCCACGTGCTCCATCCAACTCCCACTTGCCAATCGATGTGACTTAATCGGTACCTCCCAGCCAACGCTTGGGGTAATATTCTTCCCCCTGAGGCCCCCGAGCCACAAAGGGGCCATGCACGTAATACTAGATAATTCTAGCACCCAGCTCACCTCGCAAGGTCGATCTACCACTCGTTACCCGAGTTGGGTATCCCAACTCCCATAAGAGAAGATCAGTCAATATAAAATTTTAACTGTGTATTGTTATGCAAAAAGATGAGATCCATACTCCTCCTCCTCCATCCTTTTTATAGAGTTTTCAAGTAATTAGTTTCCCAAATTATCATTAAATTCCTTTTTCATTTAATTAATTTCAAAAAACCTCCCCTGTACACATGTCACCCGATTCCCTAGTTGCACCAGAAAATCAATTTTATTAATTAATTAAATACTCCTATTTCCCTCATCCACCTAAGAGCATTCCTAAAAACGCTCCTCGGTGTCCCAAAATTCTCTTACACTTCTTAAATGACTTATGCCATAATTAATTCCTAGTTGAGTTTATAATTAGAAAGTTCCAAAGGAAAGATTCCTTACTAAGTTAGACATTCAGTTTTTTATTTACGTTTCCCCATTTATTTAAGTTTCCCTTTTTATTTAAGTTTCCTATTTCTTTTAAGTTTCCCCCCATTTTTTTTTAACTAAAAAATCAATTTAGGAAGTGTAGATAAAACAACCATTTACCCTTTTTCCTTTTTAATTAAAAATTAATTCAACATGTGTAGATAAAAACAACCATTACCCCTTTTTAAAACATTAATCCTCCATTATATTTTTGACTTTAATAAATAAGTCTGAATTTCTTACCCCCCCCCTCCTTCTTGTTACATGTTTATTTATTATTATTTTTTTACCACATGTTCTACTTAGACCGAGGTTTTAATTTCACTAGGATGGGCAACATAGTTTTAAGAGGGACGCACTACATGTTCCAAGGGTGCCACTCACCTCTTTCCATTTTATTTTCACAATGTGCCCCTTCAAGACACACTATGTCCTTCAAGGGTGACACTCGCCTCTTTTCGTTTTCCTTGCACAACGTTCCCTTCAAGATGTACTACGTGCTCCAAGGGTGTCACTCGCCTCTTGACTAAATTTTGTAGACATCAAACCCCTGGAGTCAATGCTCCACCAGGTGATCTTGTGGGAGACTAAGGGCCTTTAAGGAATAAGGCCCCTCCCTTATTGCACGCCCCTTAGAATCATCATGAGCGACTTTCACAGTCTGCCCTCATGACATTGTGGGTCTTCTCGAACTAGGTAATCGTTAACTGTAGAGACCGTAAAATATAAAATTTAATTCAATTTAGCATATAATTTTTTCTCATACATAAATAATTCATTCGCCAACATATGAGCATATAATATTCGAAAAAATTTAAAATTTAACTACAACATGAAAATAACTTAACATAAATTAACAGAATAAAATTAAATTACCTCTTCCTGATGTTAATTTCTCCGTTGACCCCTTTGTTGTTGCCTAATGCACTGACCAACTCTGCCCAAACCGACTAACCTCCCAGCCAGCTAGGAGCAGCTTGTTTGGCTCCCTAGCTCCAGGAAACCGAAAAGAATCCTGGCCCCCGTTCCCAAAACCCCCAGCAAATCGGTGCCCCCAGCTTCTGATTCACCGAAAACCCCCAAAGCCAAACTCCTCACACCAGAGATCTCCACAGAAAATCCCCCACAAAAATACATCCTCTGCTCAAAATGCTTCCTCCTCCCCCAAAAGAATACCTTCCCCGTCATATTCACCCTTCACCGGCTCTCCCCCTTTCATTAATTTCCTTATCCAGTTATTTATTATCTTATCCCCTTATATTTATTATCGTATCCCTATATTTAATATCTTATCCCCATATTTAATGTTTCTCTTCCCCCCCGTATACATAAATCTTCAATACATTAAATTATTAATCCCCTTTAATTCTTTACTCAATTAATTAATGAGTCAATTAATAATTAATTAATCATTGACATATATGGACAAATAATTAATAATAATTAATTAGTTAATATGATTTAAGAAATAATTATTGTTTAACTAACATATTAGGACAGTCAGATTATCAAATTAATTATAATTAATCATCCCTATGCATTTATTTAACCAAGCTTGTTACATACACCCACCCTTCAGGAAACTTCATCCCGAAGTTAAGGTATCTTATGGTACAAATGAAAAGAAACATGGTTCACACATTCATAACAATTAACCGACACTATCAGTAAGTAAGTCAAGAAAACTCATACATACTAGTGTATATGTACAAGAAATGCATGTGTAGCTAGTACATACAAGTCTCGTGCATGTACTAATAATAAAAAACTATCATCCTTTACTAATTTATGTATGCATCCAATCCAATCAACAAGACTAGCCTTTTATAATAGACAATAAACCAATCAAATGTTTAAGAAATCCTTTAATTACAATTATCTGGTTCAACAATTTTATTTAGACAACTGTTGTTTAGTTACGAAATTATGAATATTCATATATACACATTTTCTTTTTAGAAGGTAAAACATTAAATTTCATCGTCAAACAAATCTCCATACTCTCTCAACTATTTCTACTCATCCTTCCTCCCTAACTTACTTCCATCTCCATTCATATCCTTCCTCTGCTAGACTATCTTGGAGCATCAACTATATTGACCTAACTCCAAATAGAACCCGTAAGCGGAAGTGTCACTATCTCGACCAAGCTTCCCTAGCAGGCAACTAACAGTCATCATCACACATCTTGGGGAGAATGAGCTAACACCATCCTCCCATGACTTCAGGTTTCAGAGGATACACGGTGGGAAATACCTCCACCCCTCCTAATCATAACTAGGGTCCACACCCTACAATGAAATATACAGTGGCACCATGTTGCTGGGGGTTTTGTCATCGTTTATTCGGTTTTGGGTAGTCTCATCACCTGAAATCCTACACTGGTCCAAATATCATAGCAATGCATCCAAACCAATATAATTTCACATACAAATATTCATACCATAATGTCTCACGGCTAGTGGTCATGATATCCACTTTCATCATCCTTATCCCTTGGCTATTTCATATCCCATAACTTGCATATTAGTCTGTAACACAAACTCATACATTTCTATCATCATGTAATTCCATACCACCATGGATTGATGTTCGGCCTGGTGATTATTAACCGCTGCGTAAATCTGATGGCTGCTACTTGCTTTCCCCATCGGTGTCTTTCCTTCTCTATGCACAAACCTTGATTGTAACTCTGGGCAGTCACGCTGGTAATGGGGTTGTCCACATCTCCAATAGGTAACACGAGATTGAACCTATGCACTGTTATGTGACTGTCTCTGAAATGAGTTCTTTCCCCTGGAACCCTTGCCCCTACTAGTTGTTCCCTGAGATGGCCGTGGACCTCTCTGCATTGTTGGCAATGAACGAGATGCTACACTCACTACCATTGAAATCCCTGCGGCTATTGTCCTTGGCGCGACTCTATTACCATATGGCGGTGGCCTTGAGCCCCCTCCCCTGGGAAATGTCCTAGGGGCCTTCCCCAAGAATCCAGGATGATCCAGAAAGATCGGTCTTGTACCTTCGGTTAAGTTCATGTGTTCCTCCGCATAACGCACATTTTCCACCACTTCCACTACTAAAGATGATTTCCACATCTGCACCATAGCTCTTATCTTAGTGTTCAATAAATACACGAAGCACTCTGCCTGTCATTGGTCGTTATCCATATATGAAACATATTTGACCAATTCCATAAATCATATCTCATATTCTTCTACAGTTCTGATTCCCTGTACTAAGGCATGAAATTCCCTTACCTGTTGTTCCTCGTAGTACGCTGGCAGATATTTCCTTCGGAACCTCTCCTCGAAAAGTTCCCAAGATACCGTGTCTGGGGTAAGATGCAGTTGTCTTTCTAGGTTGCCCCACCAATTCAAGGCGTTGTCTCTTAACTGAAAAATATCTATCTTCACCTTAGAGTTGGACGCATAGTCGCTTAAGGAAAAACACCTTGTCATGCCTTCCAACCATGCTTCCGTGCGTTCACTGGCGTGACCCCCGAAAAACTCTAGAAGTTTGATCTTCTGCAATTCTCGAGTGATGTCTTCGGGTGGAGGTCCTCCCCCTGAATCCCTTGATGCTTCTGGATTACCTGTTCCAGACGGTGGGGGTTCCACCTCGATCCTGCTGGTTGTCGCCCCTTTAAAGTCTCATTTATGGCCTCCAACGAGCGCAGTATGAGAACTAGTTTGGGTGATGGTGGCGGCGGCGCTTGCGGTGTTGGTGGTGCCTACGACGATGCTCCCCTACCTCGATTCCCTCGAGTCCTGACCATCCTGTATTATTTAACCTACATCAACCAAAGTTGTTAGGGTGAGTTCAAGGATGTTTCAAATTGGTGCTAGTCAAACTAGAAACAGGGTTAGGCGTAAGTTTTTCTTTACTTGTCTATAAACAAACATTACTCTCTTTAGGGGATTGGCTAGGTTAGGGTTAGGATTAGGATTAAGAGTCTAAGCTTGATTTCTTCACCTAAGAAAACTATTGACTCCCTTGCCTGGTAGCTACGCTAGCCTTGCACCATACTCACCAATTCCTCTTGCTTACTCTCCTAGTGCGTATGTCGCCTCCTTCCCACTTTTCCTAGTCTAAGTCCTTTAAAATTTTCTCTTACAACTAAATATCCTCCGATGCTTGACTCGTGAGATTTCCTTGGTGCGATGTACATGTGTGTTGAATTGCGTGTCTCGGTGGCTACAGGTGCGAGTCTTTAAGGATTGTAGAGTGGCTTTGAGCATTGGAACTTAGCGCTTGTGCGCTGTGGTTATGTATTGCTTCCTGACTTGTGGTCATATGATGTAGTGAGCCTGAGGTGATGCATTGAAGCTTAGTGTTTGACTTTGACTGGTGAAATGGAATGAAAGGGCTCGATGATTGGCTCAATGAGCTGTGTGTAAAGTCTCCTAAGCTTGACGCTTGGATAATCGGAGTTTATACTTCGGGATACACTCTATTACCATTAATCTATTTAAGTATAAGAATTTATTTGTAAAGACTCATGAGGGCACGTTGGCGTTAGTGCTCTTCTTAAGGTGCTTCACTTGGTGGGTGGTCTTCGGTTCAAAACCCATGGACCCTCTAATATTTTAATTAACTTTTAATGTAGTTTAACTTTACACTAAATTATAATTTAGGTTAATTTAGGGTAACCACTTAATTAAATTTAAATTAATTTAATTAAATTAACCTAAATTATCTTTAAATTAATTTAAAGTTAATTATCTTTACACTAAAATAATAATAAAAAAAAATCAAATGAACACACAAACAATTTATAAAAACAATTTAAAATTTAAGAAAATCGAAATAATTTAAAAACAGGTGCAGGCACGCATGGATTCCATGTTCCCACCTTGCTTCCTCCAGCGTCTTCCTTTCTAAACCCTAACTCTACATTTCCCGTAATTTTCTTTTGGCTACGAGGTCGGCCGCCATGGTTGTTCTCTCTGCATCTTTCTTTTTGGTGGTTCTCTCGCTGAACTGGTATGCAATCAGTTCTTCCTTGGCCTCCTTCCTCATTTGTCAGGTGATGGCTTGCATTGTGTGTGTTCCAGGGTTTTTTTTTTTTATTACAAAAAAAAATTTGTTTCCTGTGTGTAGCGCGCAGCTACTAGGCTTGTATGTTGAGTTTGGTAGTTGTGGGGCTTGTTTGAATCGACGCATGTGTTGTTTATTGGTTGTGGAATTTGTTATATGTAGTGGATTTGGTCGACGGGATTGACTTGAGAACACCACGCCCTTCACAATATGCTCCCTTTCTTCCGCAACTCTCAATTGATATTTTGCACGTCGTTGAACAACCAAGCATCTAAAATCTAGGAAAGCCTTAAGCAGATCCTTTAGACCCATTAATTTAGGTCGTCCATCAAGAATTCCCACCATGTTGTAATTAATATTAGATTGAAGCAAAGTGCTCTTATAGAGATTATTAAGAACAATAGATGCCTCTGAACCTCTTTTCTACTCCAGTACTATTCGCATTCCTGTATGGTCACTCTCATCTCGTATGTCACTAACCCCATCCAAAGCCTTACTATTTACCAAATCAACAATTTTCTCCACCAACGTGGCCTTGTTAGTCTGATAAGGGATCTTTGTAATAATAATGGTAGTGCGCTTGGTTTTCTTGTCAAGCTCCTAAACCTCAGCCTTTCCTCTTAGTGTCATGCTCCCTCGACCCATTCTATATGCTGCTAAGATCCCAAAGTTACCCATAATTATTCCACCAGTAGGGAAGTCTGGTCCAGGCATGTATTCCATCAGTTCATGAATTGTGGCATCAAGATTATGAATAAAAGCGATCAATGCATATGTAACCTCTCCAAGATTATGAGGAGGTATATAGGTTGCCATGATAACAGCTATTCCAGTAGCACCATTTAGAAGGACATTTGGGAGCCTGGTTGTGTGTTGGTTATCTCAACTTCAGTGGCCACAGCTTATGGGTTAGCCTATGTTGTGGGTCACTTGATCGATAGCTCTTGCGCTTTCATTTAATAGCACTGACAAAGATTGGTCACGTCTTCGAACTCCCGGGCCTATGTACATTGCTCAGTGTTATATGGTTTCCTTTTGCTGCTAAAACAAGCCTCCTTATCAAAGGTTGGAGATATCTAGAAGCCTTGGGGAAGATTAAGGAAATAACATTGTCATGGCATGGCGCTAGGCATTTGGCTTTCATGTTTGCGTTGGGTTGTGTGCGACGCATTGTGCTAGAAGTTTCTCTTTGTGGGATTTCATGGTATACTCCATACTTGTGCATGAATTTGACACTTGGATGATATTGAGGCTTGGTTCAATGTAATGTTGGTATCATGGATTTTACTTGTATTGTTTTTTTTTTTTTTTTTT
>ML784829.1:674676-691271 GCA_009831015.1 Picea engelmannii
CTGGGATTCGAGACGTGGCCACTGGTTGTCGCGAACAGACTGCCGGTGTTTGCTACTAGGAAGGGAGAGGACTCATGATCCTTAGAGATAAGCGTCGGAGGCCTGGTCAGTGCTCTTCTCGGTAAAATTCTTACTTCAAAACTCCTAACCCATCTGAGCTCTTAGATATTTTACCAATTTTCTTTTGTCTTTCTTGAGTTTTAATGTTTCAGGGTCTGCTATACTTCTATAATAATTGGACGTTAGGGAATGAGTTAGCTGGTTATAGGTTAAGACATTTAGATAGACATGCCATCCCTATGGTTTAGACGATCCATTGACATTGTGACCCAGATTCATATATTTTTTCCACTCACACTGGCCATTTTTGGTTACCAGTGTACATTAATGTATAAACTAAATTGATTTCCAAACCCATTTAGGCTCTTAGATCTTTTACTAGTCTTCTTTTATCTTTCTTGAGTTTTAATACTTCATGGTTGGTTCTACTTTTATGATAATTGGAAGTTAGGGAATGAGTTAACGAGTTACAACATTAAGACAAATAGCCATGCCATCCATATGGATCGAATGTTAGGGAAATGAGTTAGTGAGTAACAACATTAAAATGAGTAGTCCTGGTAATCATACCATCCATTGGTTTGGACGATCCATTGACATTGCATTCTCTCTCTATTTCTATATATATATATATATATATATATATATATATATATATATATATATATTGATTAATTTTATTTTTTTTACTCCATTTATATGTATTTTTTTTTATAGTATAAATAATTGTCCTTTACATAATGCTTATTAGGTATCTAATATATAATGCTTATGTAAATATCTAATTAATATTTTTTTTTTACAGTTTAAATAAATGTCTTTTACATAAAAAAAAAAATTTACATTATTAAGTAAAATTAATTATATAATCAATTGTCTTTTACATATTGATCTACATGTAATATATATTAGTGGGTTTGGCTTGTAGGAGATGGAGCTGGAGCTAGAGCTAGAGCTTGGCCCTTCAGGCATAGATTTCAAACAAATAGCTCTAATACCATGTGTAGAGACCATAAAATACAAAATTTAATTCAATTAACATATAATTCTTTCTCATACATAAATAATTCATTCGCCAACATATGAGCATATAATATTCAACAAAATTTAAAATTTAACTACATCATGAAAATAACTTAACATAACTTAACATAATAAAATTAAATTACCTCTTCCTGATGTTAATTTCTCTGTTGACCCCTTTGTTGCTGCCTGATGCACTGACCAACTCTGCCCAAACCGACTAACCTCCCAACCAACTAGGAGCAGCCTGTCCGCCTCCCTAGCTCCAGGAAACCGAAAGGAATCCTGGCCCCCGTGCCCAAAACCCCTAGAAAACCGGTGCCCCCTGCTTCTGATTCACCGAAAACCCCCAAATCCAAACTCCTCACACCAGATATCTCCACAGAAAATCCCCCACAAAAATATATCCTCCCCTCAAAATGCTTCCTCCTCCCCCAAAAGAATACCTTCCCCGTAAGACTCTCCCCGTCATATTCCCCCTTCACTGACTCTCCCCCTTTCATTAATTTCCTTATCCATTTATTTATTATCTTATCCTCCTTAAATTTATTATGTTATCCCCATATTTAATGTTTCTCTCCCCCCCCCCCCTGTATACGTAAATCTTCAATACATTAAATTATTAACCCCCTTTAATTCTTTACTCAATTAATTAATGAGTCAATTAATAATTAATTAGTCATTGACATATATGGACAAATAATTAATAATAATTAATTAGTTAATATTATTTAAGAAATAATTATTGTTTAACTAACATATTAGAACAGTTAGATTATCAAATTAATTATAATTAATCATCCCTATGCATCTATTTAAATAGGGTTGTTACATTAACCTACAGCTCGAGCTACGACGGGAGTGCTAGTAGGCTATGGCAGGGTTGTTGCCACACCTCTCCCGGAATGTCTCTGGTTGTCGTGCATGACCCCTCTAATCCATATGTGAGTCTGGTCAGAAAGGTATCATCAACGTGCATCCATGAGCGAATCATGTCAGCAATAATAACCAATCATCATAACATCTAATCATATGTACATATGTCACATCAACAACAATGAAACCCAACAGTCCACTCCTTGACTCGATCCAAAGTCCAATGGGTTTCATCGATGCCTCTACATCCTTGAGGTCCAAAATCTTGCACACTCAAGAGAACCCAGTCAATAACACCCGTATATGTAAATACAACCAATAACATATCATCAAATCCATAATATCTCATAATCATAATCAAAACGACCAATATATATAATAACCTGGATCACTTGAAGGTGAGTATCCTCGAAGAATAAGTTCGCTTAGTGCGTGCAAGAGCGGGATGTTACATACACCCCCTCTTGGTTTAAACTTCGTTTGGAAGTTTCATAATATATAAGTGCCGAGATAAAGTGTATCATAGTAACATAATTCTATCTATCAAACAAAAATGGAAACTGTTGGCACATATCATATGCATCCTCCCAAGTCATCGAGTGCGGACTATAGTTATCCCACTAGACCTTGACCTGATCTATATTTCGACATTGTAGATGTCGAATGTGATGGTCCAAGATGCGGATTGGCTCCACCATGAGTGCACCCTCGTCAGATACCTGCAAGGAACTCATGTCAATAACATGTGTAGGATCACTAATATAATGTATCAATATAGATACATGAAAAATATTGTGCATACACCTCAAAGAATCACGAAAGGCTAGTTGATAGGCCACAAGCCCCTTCTTTTCCACAATATTGAAAGGTCCCATGAAGCTATGAGAGAGTTTAGCACCCTTTTCAAAATTGATCGAACTCTTATGTAGTTTCACCCGCAAGAAGACTCAATCACCAACTTCATAACTACGATCGACATGATGCACATCGGCATAACTCTTCTATCAATCCTGTGATTCCTTGATCCTTTGTATTATTGTTTTCATTTGAGCTTCCATTTCTTGGAATGCTTCCGGTCCCACTAGGACCCTATCCTCAAGTCAGTCCCAAATCAAAGGCGTCTGACATGGTCACTCGTAAAGAAACTCGAAAGGCGCCATATTAATGGTGCTTTGATAACTGATGTTATATGCAAATTCTACCAGTGGAAAGAATTCTTCCCAATGCTTCTGTTGGTCCATAACATACATACGCAACATGTCCTCCAAGATTTTATTTGTTCATTGGGCCTTCCCATCTATCTATGTGTGATATGCGATACTAAAGTTAAGTTGGGTTCCCAAGGCCTCTTAGAAACTAGTCCAAAATTATCCAGTAAACATCGATCCTCGATCATATATAATTCTCTTAGGCACGCCATGCAGACTCACAATCTCACCAATGAAAACTCTAGCTATGTTAGGTTCCTGATACGTCGTACGCACATGAATAAAATAAGAACTCTTCATTAGACTGTCGACTACCACAAAAATCGAGTCATTTCTCCTTGTCGTCAGTGGAAATCCAACAATGAAATCCATCGAAATGACCTCCCATTTTGATTCACGAATAGTGTGTGGTTGTAGTAATCTTGTCAGATGTCTATGTTCAACTTTCACCTGCTGACATTCTATACATCTAGCCACGTATTTGACTATGTCTGCCTTCATTTCTTTCCAGAAGAATAAAGGTTTAAGGTCTGCCCTCATCTTCGTGACTCCTGGGTGAGCCATGTACACTGCTCTATGAGCCTGATTTAGGATCAAACTCCTCAACTCGTCGTTGGGTGGTACGTAAATTTGATTTTTAAATCTCAATAATCTGTTGTTATTCACAGTAAAACCCTCAATTTTTGGTCCCATCATTGTGTTTTTTCCGATAAAATCCTTGACCTCTTTGTACCAGTCATCGTCGCACTGTAAAGTTAGAATATTTTCATGTAGATTCGTCTGAAGAAGCATCACCAAAAATATGCGTGGTCTCTGACTCAACGCATCATTCTCTCTATTCATTGTCCCCTTGATTTAAGTAATCTCGAAATCGGACACACTAAGCAATTCCGAGAAACGTTGTTGTCATGCATTCAAGTTGCTTTGCGTAAAGATGTGTTGTAGTCCACAGTGGTCCATTTTTAGTTCGAATATCCATCCAGTCATGTAATGTCTCCAAACTCTCAAGGCATATACAATGGATAGAAAATCCAAATTGTGTGTCGCATAGTTCTCCTCATGCCTTCTCAACTTTCTCAAGATGTAAGCTATCACTCAATCGTATTGCATAAAGACTCTTCTTAAGCCTTTTTTGGTTGTGTCAATGTATACCAAGAAGTCTGCATCTATGTTAGGGACCCTTAGTATCGGTGATGTTTTCAATAGCTTCTTTAGTCTTCGAAATTCCTCCATGCATTTGTCGGTCCAAACAAACTTCTTGTTCTTCTTCTGCAATTTTGTGATAGGATTTGCTATCTTCAAAAAACCCTCGATGAACCGTCGATAGTATCCTGCTAAACCCATGAATCTACGCACTTTGGGGACATTTGTCGTTGCAGGCCATTCCATAATAGCCTCGACCTTTGCTGGTTCCACAGTGATACCTTCGGCGGAGATGAAATGCCCTAAGTAGTGAATCTTCAATTGTTAAAACAAGCACTTAGACAACTTCCCATACAATTTGTTTTCTTGCAGACACTATAGTACCAAGCGCAAGTTCTCATCATGTTCCTCCATCGTCCGAGAGTAATCAAAATATCGTCAATGAATACTTGGATGAACTTGTCCAAGTATTCGTGGAACACCCCGTTCATCAAACTCATAATTAACCCTGGGGTGTTCTTCAATCCAAACGGTAAAACAATAAACTCGTAATGCCCAAAACTCATCTTAAAGGTAGTCTTAGGGATGTCGTCCTCTTTTATCCGTAACTAATGATACCCTGATCTCAAGTCGATTTTCAAAAACACTGTCGCGCCTTTCATATGATAAAAAAAATCATCAATCCTTGGAAACGGATACTGATTCTTGATCGTAGCCTTGTTCAATTGACGATAGTCAATGCAGAATCTCCACAACCTATCCTTCTTCCGTATGAAGATAACAGGCAGACCCCATGGTGACACACTTGGATGTATAAGTCCTAGGTCCAACAACTCCTTTAGTTGTAATTTCAACTCATGTAACTCCGGGGTTGACATCCAATAAGGCATTCTTCTTGTGGGTTCAGTCCCCGGTTTTAGGTCTATGGTAAATTCCAACTCCCTCTTAGGTGGCATCCCAGGTAAATACTCAGGGAAGGATTTCACAAACTCTCTCACCATCGGAAGGTGTTCTAGACTTTTCGCTATGCAAGGATCACATAAATATTACATCCCTTGCACATACTCTTCCGTAGCTACAAAGAAGATATGAACCTCAAGAAACTCCTTGGTTCTGACCTACAATCACACGTCTCTGTCCCTCATCATCGACCAAGCTCAATCGTTTCTTCTTAAAGTTGAGTATCACCTCATGTGATTCCAACCAATCCATACCAATTATGACTTCATAAGATCCTAAGATCATGAAGTACAAGTTGGCCCAAGTGAAAAACTCTCCCAGGTTAAGGCTACAGCCCGTAACCTTCCCACCAACCTTATGTTTGGTTCTCAAAGCCATTTCTACAAAGATAAACTCACCATGTTTGACTGCCTTTACCTTAATTATTTTGAGCGCTGCACCAGAAATGAAACTTTTTGTACACCTAAATCTATCAAAATACTAAGGGTCTGGTAAGCGATGGTACCTGACATCTTGGGCATGGTTGAATGGTGTTCTTCCTGGCGGTTATTCACCACTGCATGGATCTGATGGGCCTTGCCAAAATCTCCCACGGTAGTGGGTCCGGCTGATCTAGATGCTCTAATTCTCTCCACTGGGTAGTCACTCTAGTAAGGTGGCTCCCCATATGTCCAACACCCTTTCTTCGGTCCAGTACTCCTAGTACCTGAAGTAAAAGCTAATGGCCCATCGACCTGGAACCCTAGTCTATTCTGCTGAACATGCCTAAATTGTTGTTGTAGTGGTCGACGTTGCTTCTTTTGCTGTGGTCCTCGGTAAGGAGTCTGTTGTTGAGGCACTGGTTGTCGAGGTGTAGTGGAAGTGGATCCTCTCTAGAAACCATGATATCTTGGTGAAATTCTTGTTATTGTTCTATGTTGTTGTGCACTAGATGACACCTACCCTATTGGTCTCATCGGATTCCTTCTCTGAACCCTTATGATAAGCTCCTCCTCTATTATGAGGGCCTTATGGACAGCGTCAAGCAAGGTTTGAGGCATACAAATCCTAACCTTTGCATGAATGCTGCCATTAAGGCCAAACACGAACCTGTTGACCTTAAGTTTCTCAGTATTCAGGTGTAGAGAATACCAAAGAAGCTCCATAAAATGGGCCTTGTACTCAGGCACTGTACGGTCATCCTGTTTCAAGGTGTTGAAATTGTTGAGCTAACTCTCAATGAATTCCTCCCATAGATACCTCTCTCGGAACCATTCCTCGAACAATTCCCATGACACGTCTTTGATGACCATCTTCAATTGCGACAGGAGTGTCTTCCACCAAGAACAAATCTCCCCTTCAGTTGAAATATTTCCATGTGGACCTTCATGTTGGAGGTATAGTCACAAAGTTCAAAGCACATCTCCATATTCTCCAACCATGCCTCGAACGTTGCGTCCTCCGAGGCACCAAAAAATTCGAGAAATTTGACCTTCTCGAGTTCACAGTGAATACTACTAGTACCGACTGGTTAACACGGTGGACTCTCAAGGGGTGCTGACGCCTTGGTCTCATCTCTATCCAAATGGCTGATCAATGCCTCAAACATCCGTTGAAAGGACCTCATCAGCCCAACCAAATCACCCAAAGTTATTCGTTCATGCAAGATAACCTATTCGATTCCTTAGGGGTTAGACCCCTCAGGTGTGGATGCTACTGGAGGAGTCACGCCTCCTCCCCTAGCACCTCATCGTCTGCCTCTACGACGTCCTCTAACCATGATTACCGCATGGAAATGTTAAAGTTTTAATTATTGCTAGGTTATTAATCAAGGGTTTACTACAATGGAAAGAAGGGTGATCCATAGTCGCAGGGTCGAACCCACTCTGATACCAAATGTAACGACCCCATCATTACCTGTACAAGCAACTGAATGAAAAATATTTTATTTTTTTTGTTTTAAGAAGGAAGGCAACAATGACAAGAGTTAAACAACACAACTTGACGACGAAGACAATGCATGCAGATCGGGAAACAAACAAGAACGAATGCGCATACTAGCACATCATGCAACTGGATGAAACATCTGCTAATCAATAGATAGATAAACATGAATACCCACCTGACACAAGCAAGACAATGCCTACAAGCTAAAGGACAACATCAACAAACCCGACACAACGACTTCGGCGACCAGTAACTAGAAACCTGTATGGCACACAAAATCGAATGCATTAATGTGTTACAAAACCAAGTACCAAAATCCATTACAACAAACAATATGCCCACATCGGGAAGCATCAGACTCCGGCCATGTTATCAGTCACATCTATCCATCAGGGTGCATAATGATCCCCTCTTCAGGAATCATGCCATCACAAGGCGATAGGCGTGATGATAACCATGGTGCAACATAACATATCTAGACCTTTAAACCAAGCAAAATCCCTCGCACTAGGAGACTAAAGTATCTGTCAATAACTACACGAAGACTATACCCAAGCACCCAATCAACAAGTCAGTTAGACAAGAGGTGACATCAATCAAATTAAATTGTGCAACTAACTGAAGTATTTCTTGTCTTCCTATGAGCCAATCATTTGTGGTGTGACAACTATGACCAACCACCATTTACAATTCAACCCAAGGCATAAGGCACATAGTAACCAACTAATTGTTAAACTATTAATCGATTTAGATAATAAAACTATTAAACCCTCAACCATTAATCTTGTCCAAGCCATTAAACTATTACACAAATAAACCATAAACCATTAGCTATTAAATCATTATGACTAAGTGTGAATGATTGAACTATTACCATTGCAATTAATCAAAAATCTATTACCATTGCAACAATTAATCTATTGTGGAAAAAGTTAAGGGACTAATAAATAAACAATTTCTATATAAAAACAATTAATCTATTGGTTGCAAAATTCATAAGACTGATATATTAAACAATTGACATATAAAAACAATTAATCTATTTTTATTTTAGAGAAGATTCCACTTTGATTTATGCTTGCAATACGTGCAATTTTGCATTCCAAAAACATTTTATTTAAGAGAAACTTTATTTATAATCTATGGATGTAAGAGCCACGATTTTGCTTTCCTGAAAATGTTTTATTTAAAAGAAAATTTATTCATAATCTATGGATGTAAGAGCCACGATTTTGGATTCCTGGAAATGTTTTATTTAAGAGAAAATTTATTCATGATCTGTGGATGTAATAGCCATGCTTTTTCATTCTTGAAAACATTTTATTTAAGAGAAAATTTATTGATAATCTATGGATGTAAGAGCCACGATTTTGCATTCCTAAAAACATTTTATTTAAGAGACAACTTATTCATGATCTATGGATGTAAGAGCCTTGTTTTTGCATTCTTGAAAACATTTTATTTTAGGAAAATGTATTCATTATATGTGGATGTAAGAGCCACATTTTTCCATTCCTGAAAATGTTTTAACTAAGAGAAAGTTAATTCATGATCTGTGGATGTAAGAAACCATGTTTTTGCATTCCTGAAAAATGTTTTAATTAAAAGAAAATTTATTCATGGTCTGTGGATGTAAGAGACACATTTTTGTATTCCTGAAAACGTTTTAATTAAGAGAAAATTCATTATTGATCTGTGGATGTAAGAGCCACGTTTTTTCATTCCTGAAAACATTTTAATTAAGAGAAAATTCATTCATGATCTGTGGATGTAAGAGCCACATTTTTTCATTCCTGGAAATGTTTTAATTAAGAGAAAAATCATTCATGATCTGTGGATGTAAGAGCCATGTTTTTACATTCCTAAAAATGTTTTAATTAAGAGAAAATTCATTCATGATCTGTGGATGTAAGAGCCATGTTTTTTTCATTCCTGAAGACGTTTTAATGAATAGAAAATCCATTCATGATATGTGGATGTAAGAGCCACGTTTTTGGATTCCTGGAGACATTTTAATTAAGAGAAAATTCATTCATGATATGTGGATGTAAGAGCTGCATTTTTGCATTCCTAAAAATGTTTTAATTAAGAGAAAATTCATTTACAAGAAGGCACAAAGATTAATCATTCAACAATAAATCAATCAAAGACGCAAAGATACTCATTCATAGAAACACAAAGATTAGAGATTAATCATAAGAGAAAAATGCAGAGATAAGTAAGGGATAGATAGCTGAGAGAAAATTATCCTTCACTTATTATCCATGCACAGGAAAGCAGGGCATTTGAATCTAAGTCTTTATACACTGGAGTGACGACCGTCGATTCAGATCCTAGTCGACTTCTTAGGCACGGATTAATAACTTAAAGGATAAGGGACAAAAGATAAAAACACATTTTTTCTTCGTATTAATCAATAAAAAAAATGTAGAGAAGTCATTACAATCAGAGTTTGGGATCGCCATGGGAAATCAATCCAAAATACAGGGAGCATAAGGATGATATCACTTTAAGTTCTTGATCATAAAATGTTGGCTCATGAAGACAATTTGCTGAATATAAAAATGAAATCTCTGGATAGTGTTACTCTAAATAAAACATAAACTTTAGCACAATAGAAGTACATTTTTTTTTTGTTTCTTATTTTGTCCATGACTTGTGGGCCTAACCTGTGGCTAAGAAACTGTGACTCAGGGGAATATAAGCCGTCAAGATCACCTGGGGATCGCACCTGGCCTATGCCACAACAACCCTTAACATGGCTGGATTTTTTGTCCCCGTAGGTTTCAAACTGGTGACTTTAACATCATGGAGTGCTGTAAAAACACAGTCTATCACCAACTGTCCTACACCTTGGGGAAAACACTGTGGAAGTACATTACTGAAGGAAGAAGAAAATATTTAAACTACCATTCAATAAAAATATACATATGCGTACCATAGCCAAATGCGAAAGCTCTGAATTCATTGTCTCGCATGCTCTATCCATCTCTGGCTTACCAACTGATGTGACTTCACCCGGTACCATCCAGCCAACGCTAGGGGTAATATTCTTCCCCCTGAGCACCCCAAGATGCAAAGAGAACACACACACAATACCAGAGAATGCTAGCACCCAACTCACCTCGCAGGGTTGAGCTACCACTCGTTACCCGAGCTGGGTATCCCAGCTCCCACAAGAGAAGTTCAATCAAGATAAAATTTCAGCACGTAACGTTATGCAAAAATATTAGATCAATACTCCTCCTCCTCCATCCTTTTTATAGAGTTTTAAAGTAATTAGTTTCCCAAATTCTCATTAAATTCCTTTTTCATTTAATTAATTTCGACCAACCTCCCCCGTACACATGTCGCCCTATCCCCTAGTTGCACCAGAAAATCAATTTGATTAATTAATTAAGTACTGATATTTCCCTCATCCACCAATATTCCCTTACACTCCAAAGGAAAGATTCCTTACTAAGTTAGACATTCATCTTTTTCTTTAAGTTTCCATTTTTCTTTAAGTTTCCTATTTATTTTAAGTTTCCCCCTTTTTTCCTTTTTAACTAGAAAACAAATTTAGCAAGTGTAGATAAATCAACCATTTACCCTTTGTCCTTTTTAATTAAAAATTAATTTAGCAAGTGTAGATAAAAACAACCGTTACCCATTTTTAAAAATTTAATCATCCATTAAAATTTTGACTTTAATAAGTAAGTTTGAATTTCTTATGCCCCCCCTTCTTGTTACATGTTTATTTATGATTATTTTTTTACCACATGTTCTACTTAGACCTAGGTTTTAATTTCACTAGGTTGGGCGACATACTTTTATTAGGAAAAACATTTTTAAATGTTACTTATCACATCATTCATTTTAAGGCCATCTAGGTCCTAAGGAGGCATAGTTTTCTAGGAACTAGGTTTATTCACTTACCAGTTAAAATCACGACGTGCCCTTCAAGATGCATTACGTGCTCTAAGGGTGCCAATCGCCAATTTTTTTTTTATTTGTGCGACGTTCCCTTCAAGGCACACTACATGCTCCAAGGGTGCCACTCACCTCTTTCTGTTTTCCTTGTGCGACATGCCCTTCAAAACGCACTACGTGCTCCAAGGGTGGCACTCGCCTCTTGACTGAATTTGGTAGACGTCAAACACATGGAGTCAATAGTCTTCCAAGTGATCTTGTGGGAGACTAAGGGCCTCTAAGTGATAAGGTCCCTCCCATATTACGCACCCCTTACAATCATCGTGAGTAAGTATCACAATCTTCCCTCATGACATCGTGGGTCTTCTCGAACTAGGTAATCGTTAACCTACAGTTTGAGCCACGACGTGAGTGCTAGTAGGCTATCGCAGGGTTGCTGCCACACCTCTCCCTCAATGTCTTTGGTTTTCATGCATGACCCCTCTACTCCATATGTGAGTCTAGTCGGTAAGCTATTGTCAGCTTGCATCCATCAGCAAATCATGTCAGCAATAATAATCAATAATTATAACATCTAATCATATGTACATATGTAACATCAACAACATTCAAACCCAACAGTCCACTCCCGGACTCGATCTGGAGTCCAAGGGGTTTCATCGATGTCTCTGCATCCTCGAGGTCCAAATTCCTGCAGACTCAGGAGAACCCAGTGAATAACACCTGTCTATGTAAATACAACCAATAACATATCATCAAATCCATAATATCTCATAATCATAATCAAAACGACCAATAGATATAATAACTTGGATCACGTACAAGCAAGTGTTCTCAAAGAATAAGTTCGCTCAGTGCGTGCAAGAGCGGGATGTTACACTGTTGTGTTAAACCACATAGTTGTGACTAGATGATGCCAAGACTGAAGTAGTGAACACAATAGTGTAACCACCTTGTCCTCATCTTCAAACTTTACTTCCATCTTAGTTAATTGACAGATTAGAGTATTGAAGACATTCAAGTTATTAATAATTTTCGTACCTTCTTTCATCCGCAAGTTGTACAACTACCTTTTTAAGAATATTTTTTTTGACAAGTTCTTTGTCGTCTCTTCAACGATGTTAAACAACACCTCATCTACCAGACACAAATGAATAGTATTAATGGATATTGCATCTAGATCCTCCCAGTCCTCGTTTATCATGCTTGCCAGTTTATTTGACTTTCTAGCCAAGGCCTTTTGCAATCCTTGTTGCACAAATAGATCCCACATCTTAAGCTTCCATAGTGCAAAACTATTCTTACCAATGAATTTCTCCACCTCAAACTCAAAGCTCTGCACTTTCACCATTAGAAGAAAACACCCAAACCACTACTTATAAAATCAAACCCTTTTAAACGTGGAATATTAATGGTATGAACCCTCAAAAAAGTTTAATAAAAAGGTTTTTCTAAAAACTAATATTTTATACCTAAAAACCATTTTTATTAACCTCACCTTTTATAGAAGAGTTCACCTTTTAAAACATCCACTCACTCTTTTAATAAGGGTTCAAACTTATACTCCACCTCACCTAGGTGTCTCATTAAATAACATTAAAACTCACGACCATGTCACATAATAAGACAAGAAACCTTTCATACCTCTGCATAAAAATTAGTTTATACCATTAGTTTATACCATGCATATTTTTTTGGTTTTTAAGATCGTCACACCCTGTATGAATATCATCCGTGACACACCTTCTCAATGTATAGTCTATGACGATTTGGACTCAAATTGTTCCACCTTGTACTACTATGCGCCTGTGACGATGTTGTACTGTGTACAATGTATGTCCTGCAGTGATGTCGTAGTGTGTGCTGTGTACAGCTTGCAACGATGTAATAAAAAACCCGTCCTCAAATGTCCACTTCCACTTCACTTGGCTCAGGTTGGCTCTTCGATCCAACAACCAAATTATTTTCTCCTTCTCTCTCATCTCCTTCAACTTTGAGCTTTGATACCACTTGTTAGGCAACGGAAGCAAAACATAGAATATAACAGAGCATAAACGAGATAGATTAAACACACATGAAACCAACAAAAAAAAAACACACATCAAACACAGTGATTTATGTGGAAACCCAAATCGGGAAAAGAACACAGGCAATGATTATCGATCTTCTTCTATTCAAGGGAGAATTACAATAGCCAACCCATACATACAACCATCCTCTCCTCACACAATGTAATCGCTTGCACTCGCATTGTCCTCTACCTCTATGGGTATGCTCGTATATATAACATCTATCACTGAGTTACATAGACTGATCATGAATAAATCACATCAGTTACACGAACAATTCATAAGTAGATTACATGCATGCGCATGTGCATCTACATGTGACCACATTTGAAAGTTCGTTGGCATGTGTCCAACACAATTAATATAAACATGAATTTGAATTGAAATGAATCAACATTTTTTTATTCAAATAGAAACCTCTCTCAATCCTTAATAAAATTTATAGCATTCTTTGATAGGGGTATGCTACGGGGAAATCAAAATCGATAACGGTGGGAAATTGTTAGAACTATTCATGATCATAGTTTTCACAATCTATAAGAAAATATTTATAAAAAGAAACTATAAACTATTTATGATTGTCCATATTATAAAAAGATTAAAAAATACAAGATAAAATAAATACTATGGATAAATACTATGGATGGGGAGAGTGAGGACTATCTACTTTGAAATATTTAACCACCGGTTCAATGGAGATAATGCTAAAACCTGTAGAAAAAACATACTCAACAACCAAACTAAAAATTCTATCAACCACCACCATAGGTGGAGAAAGAAGGACCATTTACCTGAAATTAATGGGAAGAAAATGACCATGAGGGATCAATATTGACCTTGAGGGATCCTCATTCTGATTTGTCTAAAAAATGCATCCGCCATCTTAACTTTAAGAAAGTTGATTTCCATCGCTTTCCCTAGAGGATTTTCCATCCATACAAAACCATTATTTCACCCGAGTCTTCCCTCTTGACTTTAATCGAATTTCTTTCCAGCTAGAACCATTATTGCTCCAAAACCTTCCCTCTTCAACCACTCCACGCTATTATCCTTCTTGGTGTCACTGATGTTCACAAAGTCCCCTTCGAAACCACAATCAACATAATTGCAACAAGTTGGAGAAGGAACCGTCTGAACCTCTACATCATTTTCTAAGAGTTCCACCTGTTGGAAACATGCCAAAGAATTTCCTTATGCTCTCATATCCACATGCATCTCAAATAATTAGAAATGTGCATACATGCACTCATTGTAAACAGATTATCTAAACTGTGTAATCTATTTATGAATTGTTCATGTAACTATGTGATCTATTCATGATCAATTTGTGTAACTGAGTTATATATGTTAGATATATGAACATACCCATAGAGTTCTGAGTGCAATGTGTGTAGGAGAGGATGGTTGTATGTATGAGACTGACTATTGTAATTCTCCCTTGAATAATAAGAATACCAAATATCATTGCCTGCAATTTTTCCCGCATTGAGTTTCCACATAAATCACTATCAATTGTGTGATTATTGTTATCAGTTTTATGTATGTTTAATCTTAATTGCAGATGCTCTAATTTGGTATGCTATGTTTCACCAACGGTTACACATCCCACATGCACCAAGCCAAATTGGGTGTCATTTGAATTTGAAGTGACGACCAATTGGCTTATCTAAGCCCCATTTAATATCACCCCATCTGAGCGAAAATGTTAATGGAAACTAATCATGATTGATTTTCCGTACTATTTATATATATTCCCATGAAGAAATGACGATCCATTCCTTGTATATTCCAAAGCATATCATTTAATTTTATTAATGTATTCTCGCATTAATATATACTTCAAATTTTATTTTATTTTATTTGTTGGGATAATGACATATAAAAGTTATATTTTTTGGAGGATAATTTTTTTGAGTTTATGTTCATTTGTTAAGAATTAAATTTGTTGAATGAGATATAATTAGCATAGATATAGATATAGCATTGGCTAATTAGAAATATTTTGTTAGTTATCCTCCAATATATTTATAATTTAACAATTAACAATCAAATAATTAAATTGTTAGATAATAATTAACAATTAAATTATTTAGTGATAGAAGATTAAAAGTAAACACAATTATTAGATATATCTCCTCCATCAATATTGTACCCTTCATTGGATTTCCAAAACATAAACACCTATAAATATAAAGATTTGAATAAAAATAATATACAAAGATAATAAACATTAATTATATATTGATGAAAGAATATCAAAAGTCAATTACTATGAAAAATATTATATATTGATAAAATTTTTAGGAAAGCCATTAGGGATGCTTTTAATGAGCCCTTAAAACTTGATAAGATCAATACGTAAAAAGCCTTAATTAAAAGGAAAAAAAGATACTATATCAATAAAAGGCAAGATCAAATTTCACAACTATACAAGTTGGATCCTAAGAAGTTCTGGAGCCAAATTCTAAAAAGCAATACTAAGGAAAATAATAGGATTCCCTTAACGGACTGGAATTCCTACCTTAAAAGTCTTTACAAGTTCCCTAATGTCATGACACCATTCCTATTGTCCCTACAAAGGAAGAAGTTTTTTCTTTAGATGACACAGAGTTCGGGGTTAAGCGACTCGCAAATGGGAAAGCTAAGGACATTGAAGGCTACCAAGCTGAAATTTTTAAAATTGGAAGGCCAATCCTTATCCCTCACATACACAAGCTCTTTAATTTAGCAGTCAAGCAGAGCTTCCCTAAACCCTGGACGAACACCCTCATTGTTCCTATTTTTATGGGGATACAAGCATTCCCTCTAATTATAGGACCATTATGATTAGCCCGATCTTAGCCAAGCTTTATGGAATTATTTTGGAAAAGAAGATTATCATTTGGCTAGAAATTCATGGTAAAAGAGGTAAAGTATAGGCCGATTTAGGAGATATCATTCAACTATGGACCATATTGTAACCTTTAGGATCATTGCAGAGGAGTTCCACAATACTACAACCAATTTTTTTTGTTGTTTTGTTGACTTTAGAAAAGATTTTGACATGGTTCCTAGGAAAAACCTTTGGAATAGGTTGGAAGACATAAAAGTGCTTCTCGAGTTGAGGGTTGTTGCAATAAGGATGTATGAGAACGTTATTGCTAAGTTTAAAAACATTGAGGGCTAGTCAAAAAAGATTAACTGCAATATTGGAGTCAAACAAGGTTGTCCCTTGTCCCCTACCCTCTTTGGCATATACATTTATAAGTTATAAGAATGCCTGGAAAAAGAAGGTTGTGTCAGCCCTACTCTCACTGGTACAGTCATCAATCTTCTTCTTTATGCCGATGATATCGTTCTTATGGCAAGGAGTCCCCATGATCTTGAAAACCAACTAAGAATCCTCAAGGATTTTTGCTCCAATATGGGTATGACTGTT
>ML784829.1:693886-726967 GCA_009831015.1 Picea engelmannii
TATAGAAAAATACATTATATTAAAATTTAATTTTATTTCAATAAATAAAATTAAATAAAAAAATGAAAATAGTATAATTTTTATTTTTTTTTTCAATTTAGAGAATTATAATTATATTTGATTTAATTATATCACTCTTGAAAATAGAAGTAAAGAAAACTTTAAAAATTAATATGGACTATGTTATATTATATCTTTTTCTCATTATTATTATTTTTTTGGTATTTTGTGGATGTTTTTATTTATTATAGTACAATTTTTTATGTTTTTTTTTTTATTATAGTAATTTTTTTTTTTAATATAGTAGATGTGTTTTATAAAAAAAATATTGCACCATGGTTGATGCGTACATAAGTTACACCATGGTAGTGCAACACATCATGCTTAGAAAGTAGTATTTGGAATGAAGGTTATCATGGGTGCATCTAGTTATTCGTAATGCACTACTAAATGTAGTCATGTTTAATGTGGATTTGGTCGTTCATTTAGGTTGTAAGGATACAACACTCCCAGTGCAAAAGGTTTTTAATGATGTGTCCATCATTACTATACCCCTTACCATTGGTGGCAGATCTAAAAAGTATAAATGCATAAACGACGAAATGAGTCATATATGGTTGGGAATTTCCCACTGTGCTAATGTTGACTAAATGTATCATTGCTGGTTCATGATATGACATGCACGAGTGTACATGTCAATTCGTAATGAGCCTTATTTGGTTGTGAATGACCAAATTCTCTAATGTTGACTAAATGTATCATAGATGGTGCATGATATGACATGCACTAGTGAACATGTCAAATCGTACGGTATCGAGTTGACATTCTCCACCATATGTGGGGCATCACTTTAATATATGAGCAATGAAGAATTTATTGTTGGGAAGCTGAAGCAAAGTCAAGTATATAATAGAGTATAAATGAGTTAGATTAAACATGTATTAAGTTAAGAACAACAAATTCACAATTTGACATAGTGATTTATGTGGAAACTTAAATCAAGAAAAAATAATGGGTAATGATTATCGATCTTCTTCTATTTAAGGGAGAATTACAATAGTCAAACCATGCATACAACTATCATCTCCTTCCACAATGTACTAGTTTGCATTGTCATTTTCATCTACCTCTATGGATATGCTTGTATATAACATCTATCACTCAGTTACACAAACTGATAATGAATAGATCACATAGTTAAACAAATAGTTCATAAATAGATTGCATGCATGCGCATGTGCATCTGCATGTGACCGCATGAGGAAATTCATTGGCATGTTTCCAACAATCTCCACCTTGAAAACAATTTACTTGATATATCATGCCCTTAATTAATTCATCCACCACCTTTCCTACAAGCCAAGAGAAGCCAAACACCATCACAACTCCACAACTTCTCTAACAATATCGTTATGCGAACATGCCTGTACAATTCACTCCATCATGGACCATTCTGTCTCCATCAGTAACATGTCTAATAGATTGATGCACTTGTCAAAATATCATGAATCATAACCACAAACCAAATCACTACAACCATTATAGGTGATACTTGTGCTTCTGTGTTTGAAGCACCCATATCCATGTTCCTGACCTAGTTTTTCCATGTGTCTACTGACAACACCAATTGCATGTGAAATGCTGACCATTTCTCCATCGCAATCATCAAACTTCCTACTAGCATATAATACTCGAGGCATATAACCCTTTTCTTCTTCATCAATTAGGACATCAACCTGAAGAGAATTTACAAAGGAAAGCCAAAGGGATTTTACCAGTTTCACATAATTTATACTGAATTTCGTGAGTATCTTCACCACATACTTCTGTTGTGATAACCAATCTTACCATATTTCTTGTCTCTGTGTATTTCCATGCCCAAAAATTATTTTCTTGCTCCCAGATCCTTTATAACAAATGTCCTAACCAACTGATCCAACCTGTTGATCTCAACCATGCATGTGCTTGCAACAAGCATAACATATAACACCGAGATAATGAATATACCATAAACACAATGGTTATACTCACTTCTTTTAAAATTTGGCTCACCATGAAGGAATCAAACATATTGTACCATTTCACTAGCATGCTTCATGTCATACAATGATTTTTTAGTTTGCAAACAAATCTTCTGTTGCGATTATGAACTAATCATTCTGGTTGTTCCATATACGTCCCCTTATAAAACGAGATTCATCAAACACTACATTTATGTCCATGATGATTATGTGGGTAGTAGGATCCCATAGTCTGCATCCCTTAACATCATCACCATATCAAAGATCTGCTTGTTTGATCTGGGTCCTACTTACAAAGATGATAAAAAACCATAAGCATCACAATCGAATAATTTCACATTTGAGTAATTACCAGATGACCTATTCATACCTCTTCCTTAATCTTCATGTCTTTTGTAACCGATGGTGACTGAGTTACCAGATAGCACAACCACTTCTGTCAACAACTATTGTTACAACTTGGAATTATTGAACATTCATATTTGATCCCAACCTCCTTGCAATACTTTCCAAGTTCCATGGATAAGAACTTACCTTCATCATATATTCTCAAACACTTGATTGACCTGCCAAGACATTAGGCTTTCTATAGACCCACCTTTCTAAACCGGACACACTGCTCCACCTCGAACTTTGCATTCGAACAACTTTAACCAAATCCGTCCAAACCAGACAAATAAGCATTCACTGCCTACCTCTAGGCTTGTTTACAATGGAGTTCACCAAGCCTTTTATAGGGTTCATTACATGCAATTCATGGACACAATACCACAGGATACCTAAAAAAAATGGACCTGAAAATCCACCTACTTTAACATAAAAACATATTTAACTCATTAACTCTTTCACCGAATCAAGATTAACCTAACATACATGCCCCCCCACATATTCAATCTACCTAAATCTATGTCTAGACTTTTCATAGGTGACCAGATAAACCAGGGGTATGCATGCCTATCCAGGTCTTACATACATAAGTCAATTTACATGCAATCAATAATTTCTACAACTCTAAAGTAAATACATTTTTTTTCCTTTTTTTTTATTATTATTTCATAGTGACTCAACAATCACCACCCTGCACCTACTATGTGAACACAATTGGTGAGATACAATAGACAAACAAAACTCCATCAACCATACCCGTAGATGAATTGTCTTCTATTGTGGAGTCCTCTTTGGATGCTTGTTGTCTTTTCCAACAATCCTTCTTGAGATGCCCATATTTTCCACAAAACAAACATTTTTCCTTACCCTTACTATCTTTTGACTTAGACCTGGTTGTACCTTTCTGATCTTTCCCTCCTGCTGTAGATCAACCTCTGACCACCATTGCTTCTGTTGTTGAGGTTTCTTTACCAGATGTTTTCCTTATTTCTTCATACAACAAAGCTACCACAACACTGTCATAAGCAATGGCATATGTTGTGTTAAACCACACAATTGTGACCATATGATCCCAAGACTCAGGAAACAAACACAGTAGCATAACCGCCTTATCCTCATCTTCGAAATTTACTTCCATATTAGTTAATTGACAAATCAACGTATTGAGGACATTCAAATGATCAGTAATTTTAGTACCTTATTTCATTCACAAGCTGTACAACTGCCTCTTCAAGAAGATTTTGTTTGACAAGTTCTTTTTCATATACAGACTCTCGATTTTGGTCCACAAACATGTTGTCGTCGTCTTTTCAGTGATGTTAAACAACACCTCATCTTCCAAAGACAAACGAATAGTACTGAGGGCTCTTGCATATAGATCCTCCCAGTCCTCATTTGTCATGCTTGTCGGTTTCTTTGAATTTCCAGCCAAGGCCTTTTGCAATCCTTGTTGCACAAGAATATCCCTCATCTTAAGCTTGCATAATGCAATGTTATTCTTACCGCTGAATTTCTCCACCTCAAACTTAGAACTCTACACTTTCACCATTAACAGAAATAACTCCAAAACCAAAAATTGATTATAAAACTGAGTCTCTTTATATTCAAGGAGTTTTAATATATTTAAAAACCTTAAATTTTTTTAATTAAGAGGTTTAAAAAAAACTTAAAAACCTTTTGTTAAACCACCCTTTCATCTTTTTAAAAGACTGACCATTTATCAAAACTTACCCCCATGATTTAGCCCAAGATTCTCCATAATATTTGTCTCATATGTTTAATAAGACAAAACGTGACCTCATCCACTGTTTATATGAAGTGTTTAATAAAAAAAAAAAAGCCCCTTTACAACTTGAATATTACACCATCGATTTATCTTAAACCATGCAAATTTTTATTAAAGATCGACACTCCTCTATGGGTGGAAAGGGAGCGCTATTTTTGAAATCAACGCTCCCTATGTGTGGATGGGAGAGTGTCGATTTGTTGGTGCTCTGTGGTGCACAAAATGTGTGTGTCGAGTTTGTGAAAATCGTGATTTCTTAAGTGTGAGAGCGTTGGCGTGCCTCTAATACTGCCTAGGGAATGGAAATGACCTGATACTCACTCAATCACAACTTCTTGCATTCATAGGAGACCTGCACACAATTCTCCTTGGCTCACCTGCAACACCTACTCAATTCACCTTGGCTCTGATACCACTTGTTGGGAAGCGGAAGCATAAACGAGCTAGATAAAACATGCATGAAACCAAGAACAACAAACCCACAATTCGACACAGTGATTTATGTGGAAATCCAAATTGGGAAAAAACCGCGGGCAATGATTATCGATCTTCTTCTATTCAAGGGAGAATTACAATAGCCACCCCAGGCATGCAACAATCCTCTCCTCACACAATGTACTCGCTTGCACTCGCATTGTCCTCTACCTCTATGGGTATGCTCATATATATAACATCCATCACTCAGTTACACAGACCGATCATGAATAAATGACATAGTTACATGAACAATTTATAAATAGATTGCATGCTTGCGCATGTGCATGTGCATGTGCGTCTGCATATAACCACATGAGGAAATTCGTTGACATGTTTCCAAAATTTATGTGTATGTGTTGATAGGGGACATTATTAGCAATGCAAGTGTTGCACATGGGAATACATGTCAACACATTGGTGTGTTGGTGCGTCATCCCATGCACTATATGTGGGATATCTAGTGATATGACTAAATGAAACACACAGAAAAGGAACAATCAACCTTCACAACAATGCCTTTAGGTTCATTGGACACTATGATGGAAGTAGTTTGCACCGGATTCATAGTGCACACAAACCTTTTGGGTGCATTGTTGGATGCTCCATGAGTGGTGTGTCTCGACCCTATCAAGGCACTATAATATCCATATGAAAAAAACTCTTGATATCATGTTTTGTTCATATTAGTCCCTACCCAGCCAATAGACTATAGCTTTCAGTAAGAACTGAAGTCAACTACCATTGACTCATTATTAGTTGGTGCACTCTAAGATACTAATAAGTATGTTTTGGTAATCTTTTTACACACCTTATCAATGTTTTGCTCTATTATTAAAATTATTTTTTTTCCTTTTTTTAATTTCAAATAATTTTATTTGTATTTTCTCATTTACCCACACCATATTGATGGGACTAAATCCTTCACGTGGAGAGAAATATTATTTTCCTATTTATCAGGTTTTATAATTCATTTAAAAAAACATGAAAGATAAATTATGCCATTGGTTACCCAGCAGGTTCACACTGCAGTCAATGCATTGTGTTATCGTCACTGCCTCTACATGCATGGCTACCCCTGTAAGATCACACTGCAATTGATGCATTTTGTTTTCTTCACTTCCTCTACATGGAATTCATTCTTCTGTCCCATTATGCAGTCTTCACATCCTCACCTCACCTCACCTTCGCATTAAGGAGGTACCGAACCAGTCCACCTACGAGCCTACTAATACATCTTATCTCAGCCATATACACATAGCCTTATCTAATCCATATACATAGAGAACAAACAACATTAGGCTATTATGGGAAAAGAAGAAAATCAACCATATACAAAGAGACTTAAATCAACCATATACAAAGAGACTTATATCAACCATATACATAGAGCACACATTGCGTTAGGCTATTACGAGAAAAACAAAAATCTAGCGGGTCAGTATTTTTCCACATTCTATAGAAAATCCAATGAACAGAGGTAATTTCTACATCGAGAGACTATGCTTTAATTATAACTCTGCATGAGATATATCATATTTGCGGTAGAAAATGGAAAATAAAATTGAAATATTTTGGCATGTAGATTATATCGCATGTTACATCACTAAAATTGTTATTGTATACCATTATCCGATATCAGAGCCCTTCAACACAACAAAGTATGACTTCAGTATGACGAGGAAATGGTATGAAAGAACATCCTTGATGTCCCTCAATGATAACTGTGCATAGGGAACACCTCTACGAATCTCCTATGATCTCTGTCAAAACCAACTTGAGTCCATTATTTTGTCGACCGAATCCATCCCCTTTGTGAAAGTCGATGCCTGATCATACAAGAAAATCATTTGGCAGGTCGATTATCAATTGTTCCCAATATTCTTTTTTGATAAAATTGTTATACGTAGGTAAGGAAAACTAACCTACCTCTGGAAAATTTAATATTGCTCTATTATTGACTTCTCATTCCCCATTCAAAACTGCAAAGATTGTCCCCTGCACCTGCAAATGATTGTGAATAAGAGAAGCAAAAAGTCTGGAAATAAGATAGAGATTGGATATCATGCATACATACCCATGAATGTTGGAGGATTTTGAGAATGGCCACTTTTATATTAATTCATTTCTCAAGCAGAGTGGCCACTCTGGCCATATGGGCGACTGCATGATGAATGTCATAGCCACCCTGAGGCTCATAGATGTTGAATGAAACACACCTTAAGCTTTGTCTTTGTTGTGGCTAATTGGAGGAAGAGGATATCATTTTTTTAGTTTCTCAGTCTCCATAGATGACATGATTAAGCACGCTAGATAAAATGGGCGACATGGCATGTCCAGAACCAATAAGGCAAGGACACCCTGTAATTTGATCATTTTTAAAGTACTTTGATAAGAGACAAAGCGACTGGAATTTAAATGTGAGACCTTAAAAGGAAACCATTCCTCTACCATACAGTTTCCATAAAGACATACAAATTTGAATGTGTGAGGCTGATATCTATATTGTTGGAAAATGATATGATACCTCAATTCAAAAACACATTAAGTTACAATCCAATACTTATCAATATTTTAGTTAAGATCCCTCATATGAATGATGCTAGTTTTTCTTCTGGTCGATCGACAATGGATATATCAAGCAATTTGTCTATTCTAGTATGCTTGTACTCTGGATACAGTTCAAATGCCATCAAATATTCCTCTCCCAATTTAAAGTTGGTTTGGTCTCCCTTATCAAAAATGTTGTGCAAAATCAAGATGGGAATGTTATGATCTAGATGCGGCAGAGCTGCATAGACATAGTTCTCACGCTATGTATTTAAAATATCCAGTTAATCGCAAGTTTAAAGAGTAAGCGTATATGGAAAACAAATTGATAATTGTTATGTTACTCTCTCAGAGTCTGACCATCTAGGATTATGGTAGAAAAACTAGTTATAGTGGTTGTGTGTGCCTTCATTATAAGCCCCAGAATACATATCCATATAAACCATGGATTTGAAGTTGTCAAACTCAAATTTTTTTCCTTTGCAGTCTAAAACCCTGCAAATTTAATCTTTTGATGATAGCCACTTAAGGGGTCAGAATTGGGGGCAGCCGCAACACCTTCTCTGTGTTTTTTTTGCAAACTTTCTTCTCGTTTAGAATTTTGTATATGCGCCATGTTTTCCTCTATATTTCAAAGGACCTCAATTATATCGACTACCACTTTGTAACGTTGCTTTCAGACAGGTCTAAGGGAAATTTTTCCCTAAAAAAAAGGATTTCCTCAAAATTGATCAGGGGAGTCGAAGGATAACGTCATGACTTTGATACCTGAAAACTGGGGCTTATGCTCAATTCTATTACGGGTCTCTAGAACATATATTTTTATTGTACTGTGTTAGAGATCAGTTACAAGGTTTCTTGTTTTCATTTCCGTTCATGGATGTTTGCCCTCTCGGATCAAAGGCACAGACAAACTGTTTTACGTAGTGTACTTTCAAATATTGTGTGTGACAACGGATTCACGATAGAGTTCTCAAGACTAACTGCACGGTGCACATACTGCACGATTTGTTGCGCACTATGAAAACACACTTAATGAAATGATTTATGGATGAAAAATCCCAAAATGTTATTCTCAACACATAAATTTAGAAATATGACAGAAGCTCAATACACATGAATTGTCAACACACAAAATACTTGATATATATTAAATTCGGTGCAATGACGAATACAAAATACAATAACTGAGTTGAGCTTAAACTCCAATGACTTATTTTGACTTCACAGACACAGAGCTTGTGCTATCCAATTTCTTTGACGCCTCGATTGCTACTATTTCTCCTTCACGACTTTATTCTCTCTACCTCTCTGCATGATCCTTTCAACTAACTAAAGACTCAGAATTATATGGACTCCAACTGAGACTTCCTATATATGTAAGAATGACTCAACATTAAAGACAACCATTAATATGACTTACTCTTCAACTACTTAACTAAACTCGAGAAGATAAAGACCAGTTCCATTTATAACTCCCTTGCTTGTTGACTAACGTACACTGAGTTTGAGTAAACGTGAAACTTTACAGTTGCAGTCTGTCAGACATAGTAATTGACTGACAAAACCATTGACTAATCGATTTTCGGAAAAATAGGCGGAGACATGAAGATCTCACCGACTTGTAATTACTATTTCCAATAGTCCCCCTTAATTATAAGTAGGTGGGATTACAAAGATTTCATCAAAAATTGAATTGATATTTCACTGTCACTCATATGTCACTATGTAGACTCCCAAACTACTATGAAAATGTTGAAATTCATCCCTTTCTAAAGCCTTTGTAAAAATATCCGTGACTTCTTTTTTTGACCTCCAAAACTCTAAACATATCTCTTTGTTATTCACCAATTCTTTGATAAAATGATACCTTGTATCCATGTGCTTAATTTTCTTGTGAAACACATGGTTTTTTGATAACATGATGGTTGAATTGTTGTCACAAAATACTTTTGTTGGTTCCTGTTGTTCCTACAACAAATATTTTAGCATTCTTCTCATCCAAACTGCTTGACAAGTTGCTCTTGCAGCCGCAACGTACTATGCTTCTGCTAAAGAAAGACTCACTATCCATTGCTTCCTTGATGCCCATGATACCATAAATGTGTACCCAGAGGTATTTTTCCTGTGATCTATGTTGCCTCCACAATCATTATTAATGTATCCAATGAGTTTAAAATCTTTTGATGTGGATTACTTAATGCCAAAATCTATTGTTCCATTTACATATCTCAATATCATCTTTCCTGCCTTCCAATGTGATTCTTTTGGAGTTAACATGAAACTTGAGATTAGGCTCACTCCATACATAATATTAGTTCTTGTCACTATGAGATACATAAGACTTCCTACCAGTCTTTTAAACAGTGTGGTATCCACCTTTGAGCCTTTATCTTCCTTGCTTAGGTTCAATCATGTTATGATAGGAGTTGGGGCTGATTTTAAATTTATCATATTGAATCTTTTTAAAATTTCATTCACATACTTAGACTATGAGATAAATATACCAGTTTTGGATTGGTGAACTTTTATTCCCAAAAATATTTCATTAGCCCCAAATCAGTCTTTTCAAATTCATTCTTCATGACTGACTTGAATTCTTCTATGCCAAAATCATCTGTAAAAATCAAATCATCTACATATAAGTAAATAATTAACATAATACCTTGTTGATTTTCTTTGATGTACGGTGTTGGCTCACTTTCACTTCTCTGAAATCCATTCTGTGTGAGATATGAATCTATGCAATTGTACCAAGCTCTAGGAGCTTGTTTTAATTCATACAATTATTTCTTTAATCTGTACACTTTGTTTTATTGTCCCGTAACCTCGTAATCTTGTGGTTTTTCCACATACACTTCTTCTTATAAATGTCCATTCAAAAATGATGACTTTACATCCATATGATAAACTGACCACTTGTACTGTGCGACAATGGCGAACATTGCTTTGATTGTGTCCATGCGTGCAAATGGTGCAAATGTTTCATTGAAATCAATTCCAAGTTGTTGTGTAAAACCTCTTGCAACTAACCTTGCCTTGTTCTTCTGCACATTTCCTTCTGCATCTTGCTTGGTTTTATAAATCCACTTGACACTTATTACATCCTTATCTTCAAGTCCATCTATCAATTTCCATGTCTGATTGTTCGTTGTGCATCTAATTTCTTCATCCATGGCTTGTTCCCATACTTCATCTTTGACTATTTCTTCAAAAGTTAATGGATCATCTATTTCTGAAAACAAGGCAAAAACTAAAAATGAATTTGTTGCGTCTTCATTATATACGTCGCGCATACTTCTTGTCTTCCTTGGTAACAAACTTGCTAATATTTGATTTGGATATGTAGAACTAATCGAACTGTTTGCTAATGTTTGTTGCGCTCTAGGTGTAGCTTGCGCACCTACTTTTCTTACTGGAGTATTTTGTGTTGTGATTTGCATCGCAGTGCCAGATATAGAAGAAATTGTGCACTGACTTGTACATGGTGTTTGAACCTCCTCTTATTCTATATCATCATGCATAATAGCATTAATTATCTTAAATGTCTTCTCTACACTGCCATCCCATGCTTCATTTTCCACGAACTAAACATCTTGGTTGATTATAACTTTTCTTGAAACAGGGTCATACAACTTGCATGCTTTTGTGTCTTCAGAATACCAAACAAATATAAATTTATGTTCTTTTTTGTCCAAATTCTTTCTCATCTCATCTAGAACATGTGTGTATGCGCCACAACCAAAAACTTTTAAGTGTGCCACATTATGCTTTAATCTTGTCCAGGCCTCTTGAGGAACTTTGTTCCTCACACTCTTCGTCGGACATCTGTTCAAGATATATATTGCATTCGCTACTGCCTCAGCCCAATATTGATTTGACAAATGTTTGGCTTCCAACATATTGCGCACCATTTTTCCTTGATGGTTTTGTTCTTTCTCTCTGGTACACCATTCTGTTGTGGTGTATATCGCATGGCAAATTGCTTGTAGATGCCATGGAATTTACAGAGGTTATGAAATTCTCTTGACATATATTCTCCTCCTCTATAGGTTATTAGAAAATTGATGTAATAGCCACTATGCTTCTCCATAAGTGACTTAAACTGCTGAAAACAATCCAATGCATCAAATTTATGCTTTAGACAATAAATCCATGTATTTCTTGAGAAATCATGAATAAATGTTAGAAAGTAAGTACTTCCTCCTATATATGGATTTATCATTGGTTCACAAATATCTGAATGTACAATTTACAATAGATATTTTTCTCTGGAAGACATTCCAACTGGAAATTATTCTATATGCTACTTGCCAAATATGCAGCCTTCACATATCCTTTCTAGTTTTTAAATTAATGGGAGACATTTTCCCATATCCTTTGTGTGTAGTAGATTTATACCTCCAAAGTTCAAGTGTCCAAATATGAAATTCCATAACCAAGAATCATCATGTACTTCACATTTGAATGTTGCCTTCATTTCTGCGTCGTTTTCTCCTTTGTTGGAATTGTGCACACTATTTTCTTCATTGAAACTACGCATACTTTCTGCTGTAGATGTAGTGTCTAATTGTGCATATTTTTCTTTACCAACAACTGGCATTGTATTCTTCTTCTTCGATGGCTTCAATGTCAATGGGAACATTTTGTTACTTGTCATCTGGATTCTTGCAATAAGTTGATTGCTTGGGAATTTATCCATTATCACACTGTCATTATCTTCCATGTAGATTATGTATCATTTATGTAACAATTGTTATGTTCTCATCATATTATGCTTCAAACCATAAACATAACATACATTAGGCATAACTTTTTTCTCTCCTTTCTTATTTAAAATGTTTATGGTTTGGACTGACTCATCCAAAGTAGAAAAAAATTCTATGTATCCTGTCATGTGGTTACTGCAACCTAAATCTAAATACCATATGTCACATGGGATTGCTTGAGAAACATTGCATTCAACTAGGGATACTATAGGAATTACCTAAGCGCACACCATAAACATACGATTGGTTTAGTTGTTTGCGTTGTTTGACTGAACCTGACCTTGATTGTTCTGATTATATTGTATCTTTCTGCAGTCATATGCACATTGTCCATACTTTTTACAGTAATGACACGGAATGTTTGATTTGTCAGTTCTCTGGCTGCTTGGCTAACTGGTATTTGGGTTTTGACCTCTTCTACTAGTATTTCAAGACTGCTATTGCGTCCACCTCTGACATAACTTCTTCCTCTGGTTCTAGAGTTAGCTCCCCCCAGCTTACTCTTCCACGACTTATAGACGACTACGTGAAAAATGCATTATCTAATGGCATACTTTCAATATGTGTTCATGATTAATGAGGGAAGCTTGTAGTTCATCTAAACTAAACTAGCTCAAGTCTTTGCTCTCTTCTCGAGTCATAACTAAGGTATCAAATTTAGGAGGAAGACTCCTAAGTACCTTTTCAACAACTTGTTTGTCTTCTATGATTTCACCATGAGACTTAATCTGATTTATTAGGCCAATGGCATGGGTATAAAATGAATGTATTGAATCTGAATCTTTCATTAACAGAGTTTCAAAATCTCTTCTAAGATTTTGTAGTTTTAAAATCTTTACTTTGTCCATACATTGATAACATGCCCATAATATGTCCCATGATTCCTTGGCTTGCTTTGGATATGCAACTCTTGGGAGTATGCCCTCATGCATGACTTGATGTATGTAAAAAATCACCTTTCCATCCTTCTTTCTTTGATCTTTCAAGACATCCTTGTCATCTTGTGTGAGGGCATTGTATGTTGCCTAATACACTAGTTCCACATAACCATTTTCAACTATCTCCCATAGATCTTGACCTGATAACAATGCCTTCATGCTCAAGGACCACATCTCATAATTCTTTCTTGTAAAAGTGGGAGGTTGCATATTCGAGGTAGAAGTTATATCTGATAAACTTGTTTTGATAGAACCTTCGCTTGATCAATTTTCTTTTGATCAACCTACTCTAATACCATATCTCGGATGAAAGGAGTGAACAAACTATTCTCCACAACACATTTTCAAATATTGCACACCAGAAAGGCTTCACGACAAAATTCTCGGGACTAGTCGCGTAGTGCACAGACTGCACGATTTGTTGTGCACTGTGAAAATACATTTAATGAAATGATTTATGGATGCAAAATCCCACATTGCTATGCTTAACACATAAATTCATAAATATGACAGAAGCTCAAAATACACATGAATTTTCAACACACAAACTACTTGATATATATTAACTTTGGTGCAATGTTGAATACAAGATGAGCTTTGGCTCCAATGACTTCTGCTGACTTCACAGACACAGAGATTGCTCTCTTGGAGTTCTTCAGATGTTGTTGTTTCTCCTTCACGACTTTGTTCTCTCTACCTCTCTGCATCATCCTTTCAACTAACTAAAGACTCATACTTATATGGACTCCGACTAAGACTTCTTGTAGAAGTAAGACTAAGACGACCATTAATACTATTTACTCTTCAACTATTTCATTGAACTTGAGAAGATAAAGACCGGCTCCATTTATAACTCTCCATCTTTCCGACTGTGAGTTTGAATAAAAGTGCAACTTTACATTTACAGTTTGTCAAACAGAATGACTTCACTGAGCCCTCCCTCATTCACTAGTGGATGAAATTATCGTGTTTACGGATGTGTGTAGGTCAAGAATATTTACTTTTTATTTTAATTTTTTGAATAATTCTATTTTACTATTTGAAAAGTCTAAAATATCTTCTTCTTTCTGGTTTGTAGTTACCAATGTCCACACCACTTACTTCCTTGGACATGAATTTATGAGCCGCCTTGAGAAAACAATATGATCTGAGAGCCCACTAAAGTATATTTATACAAGCTTAAAATCTCCTCTTCTTGTTGGATGCATTTGGTGATTGGTGGGATTTATAAACATCAATCTTGGCCAGCAAGCTAAAGCAACAGATGAAGATAGATTCTTGCGTAGCAAGTAAAAGAAAGTCACATACGGAGAGAAGTCTCTCAACTTCATGTTAAATTTAATGTATCGATACACAATTCTCAGTCCATGGATAGATTGAAGTAGTCAACCAAGTCCCATGCGAGGACAGATAGCTATACTTATCCTTTATATTTTATTATGATGTAAAATTCAATACAAAAATTTCTTTGACCAAGGCCGAGAGGAATGAGATGTTTGTGTACTTATTGCTAAAAAAATTTACACATGTATATTTATGTGTGTTATAAATATTTCAGTGTTTATGTTTTTAATAAATATATATGTGTTATAAAATAAAATTATATATATATATATATATATATATATATATATATATATATATATATATATANAGCACCTTCGTGTCTTAAAAATGCAATATACTGAAATACCACCGCCAATAAAGCCGTCTGTGCTTCAAATTGATTTCGTGAAATCATTTTTTTTTAAGTGAAAAGTAGGGTCATGTCGCTGAAATGTGTACAAATTAAATATGTCACAAGTTTCCATGGTTTCAATACACTAAGGGATAATATTTGAAACTTATACGTCGTCCATGGACTCTCGATATCGAATGTAGTTCTCTGTACTAGGTCAACTAAATAAGAGTTATAATTCATGATATTAGCCTGTTATGCATCTAACCATGAAGATTCAGTTTCTGCAGAAGTGTGCCTTGCTATTTGTTTCTCCTGGCCTGGAACAAATAAAATTCAAAACCTTTTTCCTTTATCCATTCTCAAACCCGCTGGGCATCTGGACAACACATTGTTATGAAATTTATATTCGTTTTTTCAGAGGGAAGAATTTTACATTCGCAAAAATCTAATAGGTGAAAGCCATTGTCCAAATATTCTGTTTTCGTCAAACGTGTACCCTCATGTTATTTTTAATATGAAATTGATTGATACTACTCATGTTGGCGTGCGCTTACACTAATTTGTATTTTCTCTTGAAAATTTGATATATTCTGCTGACTCTATCTTTTCTCATTGGATGTGATCTATTTTCATTGGTATTGAAATTCTAGCGTTTCTCCCATGAAAGCAATAAAAGAGCATCGACATAAGTATACAACTCTCCTTATGTGTACCCCCAATCCTTATGTCGTCACAGACCAACTGTAGCCAAGCAATGTGTACCCCCAATACTTATGTCGTCACAGACCAACTGTAGCCAACGCCTTACGTCTGAATGCATCATGTGACAATAACTTGTATGCCAGGTCACGAATAAGACCGTTGTGTGAACGAAATTTGCAGCAGCTGAACGTGCTAAAAAATGTAAGGTATAAAGGGTGTGATCGTTTCAGACGTAAGGCTTATAGTAAATGTAGATACTCAAATGGATATTCAAGTGCAATGGAGGCGGCTTCGGCTGAAAAACATGAATGGTAAATTATTAAAAACAAGTTGACGTTGTTATGAACGCATTTTAATAATTTATGAAATATGTTATGTTAGTACGTTTTCAACTGTTCCTCTCATTATTATGGAAGTTACCGAGTTGACATTTTGTCAAATATGTAACTCTTTCCGGTCAACCAGAATCACATCAAGAGAAGAAGGCGAAGATAGGGGTAAGCTCTCTTTAATGTTTGAGTTTTAAAAGTTTGAGCTGGGAGTTCAACTTCGCAAAGGAGATATTTAATTCTATGAATTGTTAGACCATCAATGAAACGGATTTTCCCCGAGTAAATTTATTGGTATTGCCAAATGAATTTTAAAGTGTCAGGTTGAACATTATTTTGATATGGTGGCTGTGTTTACGAAACTGATAAATTATAATAGTGGATTTTTTTAAATGAGAAAAACGGTAATATTTATTCCTACTTGAACTGAGTACATTTGTTAGGTGTTTACATTAATATATAGAATCGTCAGGTCTCCATTCAGAAGATTTCACCATACATAATTAAACACACTAATAAAATAAAAAATATACAATTACAACATTCTATTATGTCAACTTATGCTTTTAAAATCTCTACAAGGACCAGCTATTTTGGAACTATTTCTCTTGTTTATTAGATGCATGAAAAAAAACACGCATTCAATACAAAATGATCTGTTGTACTTATTAAAATGAAGTGCCTGAGGTTCTTTTGCATTGTTTTTATGATGCACTATGTCATCATACTTATTTGTAGACATGGTCGTGTTGTCTATATTGAGTAGAGTGCAAAATTTAAAATCATATATTAAAGAATTGAATCACTATTAGTTTATGAAAAAATTGTTTTTCAATTAATATATTTTGCTAATAGAAGAATTTATACATGACGCATTATTGGAAAACAAGAGAGAGGGACTGAGGGAGATAAAAAAAAACACTATTCGGAGGCCAAACATTCTCTTAATAGATGTTGACCTTCTCAAGTTTTAACATAATTATACATCTCTATAGGGAAACAATAATTTTATGATCTAGTTGATCCATTATTGAGATCAAGATCCGACAAAATTTAAGATCAGGTATGTGGTGCACAACAACTTGGAAGGAATATTATTCGTTATTGGATATTTTAGGAGGGAATATACTCCCCATTTCCATGAGATGTTACAATATGGGGTTCTTGCATAGACCTAGAAAACATATGTGACAAAGTATGTTATTTTTTAGGTAGCTATTCTTAATGACTTCCATGTTGTAGAAGACAACTACATATTAGTAATTTTGAGTGAAGATGTATCATTTGTTTTCTTTACCATTGAATTGTCCAATGATGTTAGTGATGGGTAGCATATCAGGTGTTATCTTTTACATTATGAGGACATGATACGACCATACGAGATGATACAAGTTGTATAGTATTTTCCTATGAAACGTTTTCCATGGTCTAGATCTATCTTACTACTATAGAATAGTGTAATATCCATCACATAGACATTAAAGATACTTTTCTTAATTTTTCTCGACAATTTTTCAGTGACTCAACATACACTTAATCACTTTCTTGGATATCTATTGACCATTGCATATATGCATTCATGGAGTATAATTTCTTGCAAGACATGGGATTTGATTGTACTATATCACACAATGGATTTTGTGGTTTTCAATGTATTTGGGTAACAAGGATGATTTCATAATGACCTTGTACAATTTCCCTTTGCATAGGATTACATGTAGGGTAGTGGAGAACATCCCATTTCCCACTTATAAGATAATATATATATGTGTAGTGTAGTATTTTATGTGACTACTGTGATAGACCAAACTTAAAACTTGTTATTTGAGGATTTTTTTTGCAAATGACTTTTTTTTATTGATTATTATTATTATGACAAAACTTGAATTTTAATTATAATTGAGTAAAATTTAATGATAATTAAATGGTTTATCTATCATTCATATGATGTTAGATAAATTAGTAATACATTAATATGATGATTTGTATGATAATGATTTTATTTTATTGATGATTTTAAATGAGATATGACATATTAAATTGCATATTTCACTAACATTTTTCTTATTTTAAACATGAAACTATAAAGGTGCATTGATGTAGAAATTCATCCACAAGTTATTTCACTTGAATCGATGATTCAAGAAACATTAGTTATTTTGTGAATATGTTTAGTATATTTGATATGAATTATTAAATTTCCTATGAAATGAAATGATCTAGTGAATGAAGGCATGGGGAACATTCTTTTCGATCGTTCCACACATGGGTAATGGGGTTTTATGTAGGTATATCGGGTACAATTAGGAGAGGTGGAACAATGTCCCTGTTTATACCTACTATCACTGCTTATGTGGCTGCAGTTGAAAAGTGTAGGAAACTTTTAATCATAGTTTGAATTATGCCATGAGGGTAGGCCACAGATTCGGTCTCGGGGGGCATGAAAGAAGGTGAAATCCTTATTCCTTAGTAAGCATTGATCTTTCAATAAGGGAAACAAAATTGAGTTAACAATGTCTCTACTTTGTGCCAATTCCCCGTCAATAAAAATTGAGATACCAAAGGCATACACTCATCACACCCTTGAGTATGAAAATTAAGTCGTGAAGGGCATGCCATACATGACACTCTTTGTATCTTTACTAAAAGTTGTTAATGAATAATAATTGAAAGGTGGTTTTAAAAATAAAATTTAGGAAGAGAATTATTATTATGCATTTTATTTGGGGGAAAGTAATAATTTAGTGAGATTTAGTTAGAAAAGAGAAATTAAATAAATAGCCTAAAATAATATATTTTTTCTCTTACTATTCATGCAAAATAAAGTTCAAAATGAAATAAAATAATAAGAATAAAACATAGGTTATGAAGTTGTGCATGACATTAATTTGATTCAATTATTTGAGTATGATATTAATTTAAGTCAATTATTTATTAGAGAAAATTCAATTCAAGAGAACCCATATATCATGTATTAGAGAAAATTCAATTCAAGAGAACCCATATATCATGGAGAAGAAGTAGGAAGGAGAATCCTAACTGAATTTAAATTATGAACTAAAAAAATGATTGGCTATAGATAAAGTGAAGAGAGATAGTAAATAGCTAATACATGTACATACCATGCAACACAAAAGTATGAATGTTGAAGAAGATTTAGGAAACACCTAGGAAGAAATTTAGAAATCAAGGAAAAGGAAAAGTAGACTAGTAAAACTAATTTATTTATAATTTTTAAATGATAAATACATATGTACAATTGTACATGTGACTAACACATATAAATTTAAAAATTTAGATAATTAGAAACTTACAATTTTTCATCAATAGTAGTACATGTGGCATAAGTCTCTAATACCATAAAAAGAGGGTCTTGAGTCTCTAATACCATAAAAAGAGGGTCTTGAGATGAAGGAAAGGATTTTATGGACCAAAATGATGGATGTTTTTCTAAATGATAATGTAACTAGTGATTGATATGAGAGTTTGAAAATTGAAAGTGGTCAAGAAGTGTGGATATTGTAAAGCTTTCATCTTAAATCCTTTTTATAAAAATATTCACAATACATCCCCATTGTAGCTCGCTCCTCGGAGAAGAAAAGTGCCCATAGGAGTTTGTAAGGAGGTCAACCAGTGGGTCAATCGAACATCCAAAAACACTTCGTAGAAGTTGACGCAAGCTTGATTCACATTCAAATTGGCATCGATTAGTTGACACATTAAATTTTTTAAAGTTTTCTGTGTAAAATTGTATATGATTTTGGGAATTAGAATTAATATTAATTTGATACTCATTGTTTCTTTATATGATTTGTAGATATTCAAATTATATTTACAATTGATGTTACATGAAGAAATCAGATCTATATTTATATTTTTGCAATGATATTTCTGCAAAATATTTAATTGTTTTAGCAACAAACTGGTAACATTATTATATGTGTAGCTAGAATCAATTTCAACCACATCTATCAGTTACATCTTGAATAGGTTTTGATAGCTTGAAATTTTCATCAGACATATTGTAAAGGTTGCCTAAAACATAGGCTACAGAGTTTCACAATAACAGGATTGAATAGATGCAATGATATATTAGTCTTTTATTGTGCATACGGAGTTCCTTATGTGTAAATGAGAAAATATTAGAAAATTTTATTAGGTATATAGTTTAAATAAAACTGACTTGTACAGGTATTTGTCTTTCGTTTTATTAAATTGTGGATGCGTATTCACATATTCTTTTTTTTTTTCCTATAAACTATATTTCGGTAGTTCTTCCCTTCTATTTTTCTAAACAACCATTGAGCAATCTTTGCATTGATAGACACAACATCTCTGTAGCAAAAATGTTCTTATCGCCTTCTGTAACCTTAACGGAAGCAAAGTCTTCCATCTTTGCCATATGTTCATCCTTTGAATTTAGGGAACACCTCCATTTCTCTAATGTCTTTTATTTTTGCGAGGGTTTCTGTCATAGATGTTTTTAGGATATGAATTTAGGGAATATCTCTATTTTTTTAAAGTTTTTTATTTTTTAAGGGGTTTCTGTCATAGATGATGTTAGGGGCTAAATTTGGCAGATGGACTAATTTTCTATGATTTTCCCTCAAAAGATTAATCAATTTCCATTAGCTCAAATTGTATAGAATAAATTTTTTTTATGTTTAAAATAGCCCAAATTTTATGGAAACTATATAAAATCATTAGAAATTTAAATTTTTTTACAAATATATCATAGTTTACATATTAAGGACTAGTAAGATTAGCCAATATTTCTTAATTTTGAGATAAATTTCCATCCTTAAAATCATCCTTGATTTTTGTTTATTCAAATCAAATAAATAGTTGAAACTACAATTTCCATCCTTAAAATCATTACTCAAATCAAATAAATAATTAAAATTACAAAGAAAGGGTTTGTTTATTTTTCTTATCCATCTTAGTTGAAGTGGTATAACGTGGATATTAACCCTGTGGTCATGGGTTCGATTCTCAAAAAACCGATAAGGCGTCTTATTGTGAAGATTTTGGTCTCTTCTTTCTTACAGTGACACACACAAGTAGACGTATGTAATGCATTAAAAAGATGAGGGCCATTGAGATATCTGTGAAAATAATAATGTCAAGTGCCCTAGTGATACATGATATATATGTGACAATAATATTGTACCATGGCAGAGTGATACATGATTAATGATATTCATTTTTGAGAAATGTAGTGTAGAATATGATGCGCACAGGGATCCCTTTTGGGCAAGTGGATCCCACTGTTAGATAGCGTCGATTTGAACGTGTTCTAGCTCATGGCGTGATGAAGACTGAACTTTTGATCAAGAAGATGGTATTTAGGTTTCTTGGAACAAGGTGTCTCTACAAAACCTTGACGATGTTTACATTCGAAGGATATATTCAAAAGTATGTTTGTTAAAGTGTCCGAGGAATGAAAACATCATTACACTTTACAATGTAAGAAGAAATGGCATGTCTGCGTGAAGGCCATGAACAATTGGGCACACCAATTACTGGATGAATAGCATAATTCTATATATTTGTGCTGCAACGATATTTTCGTGAATGGCAACACTACCATTCACGAAGATTGGGGATCTGGGTCTTGTTGTTATTGTGGGAAATGATTATGTTGTACACATTATTATTGGTACATTAGAATTATATGAAGAGGATTATAATTAGTTTATTTATCCTTATTCTATTGGCACGTGCTTGTTAGACAGTTCAAGTATAAGGACAGAATTATTGGAAAAAATAATACATATAACATGCATGTTATATGTAATACATACTAGTAATAGCCACTTTTATGTAAAAAGTGGTTGATATAGGCAGTCATTTTCCATCTTTTTTAATTAATGGAATCCACTTATATCAACCACTTTTTACATAAAAGTGATTGTTGCTAGTTGACAGCCAACATGCCTGAAATAACATTAATATATTAAATACATTAATGTATTAATTCATTAAATAAATTAAATATATTAAATACATTAATGCATTAAATGCATTAATGTATTAAATACATTAATGCATTAATCCTACATCAATTTATTAAATACATTAATGTATTAAATACATTAATGCATTATAATAAAATATTAAAGTATTACTTTAATACTTTATTATACAATAATAAAGTAATACATTGATAAAGTAATACATGAATAAAACATTAATACATTAAAAAGGTATTAAAGTAATTAAAAATACATTAAATTATTATATTAAAACTATTATATTAAAGTAATAATACATTAGTAAAATATTTATACAATAATAAAGTAATACATTAATTAATAAAGTAATGATACATTAATAAAATAATCATACATCAATACTTTAATATTATATCACCCAAATTAATATATTATAATAATGTATTAACTCATTATTATAATGTTAAAATATTTTATAAATAACATATTTATAGATTTTTAATTAATGTATTAATAAAGCACTAACAAATACATTAAGTAATAAATTATAATAGTATATTCTCTCATTATTATTGTGTTTAAATATATTATAGTTAATATATTTATATATTCTTAATTAATAAATTAATGTATTAATAAAATATTTATACATTATGAAATGATACATTAATAAAGTATGCTTAATTAAAACATTAATATAGCATTAAAACATTAAAAAAATATTTAATTTATAATAGTACATTAATGTATTGAAGTAATAAAGTACAAATACATTAATAATACATTATTACATAAATAGAATACATTGATCATGACCATGCCCATCACCATCACCATGATAATGACGATGGTTTAGAGTGATAGCGTATGCTTCACCATCACGATAGTTAACTCCATTTGATGATGACCATGACAATGACTATGCCTCATGTACGATATATATATATATATATATATATATATATATATATATATAGTTTGTTGCATTGCAACAACCGTAAATGTTTATGACAATGGAAAACTATATTGAGAGTTGTTCATCACAATGTGACGTTGGAGAATGCTCGTGACATTTGGAAATGGTCATCACATTGTGATGTTGAGAAATGTTCGTCAGAATGCGATGAAGGAAAATGTTCATCATAATGTAATGTTAGTCACAATGCAATGGAAATGTTCATCATAATGCAATGGAAATGTTAGTCACAATGAGATGTATGGAATCATGTTTTACTTTTTAGACAACAATTTATATTTTTCCTAAGAACATTGATAACAAAAGGGAAATGTTCGTCACATTGTGACGATGGGAAACATTAGTTACAATGCGACATTGGGAAATGGTCATCACACTGCAACGTTGGTAAATGCTCGTCAGAATGCGATGTAGGGAAATGTTCATCATAATGTAATGTTAGTCACAATGCAGTGGAAATGTTCATCATAATGCAATGGAAATATTAGTCACAATGAGATGTATAGAATCATGTTTTACTTTTCAAACAATGATTTATATTTTTCCTAAGGACATTGATAACAAAAGGCAAATATTTGTCACATTGTGACGATGGGAAACATCACAATGCGACATTGAGAAATGGTCGTAACATTGCGACGTTGGGAAATGTTCGTCGAAATGCGATGTAGGGAAATGTTCATCATAATGCAATTTTAGTCACAATGCAATTAAAATGTTCATCATCAGACAATGATTTATATTTTTCCTAAGGACATTGATAACAAAAGGGAAATGTTTGTCACATTGTGACAATGGGAAATGTCACAATGTGTCATTGGGAAATGGTCGTCACAATGCGACGGTGGGAAATGGTCGTCACATTGCGACATTGGGAAATGTTCGTCAGAATATGACGTAGGGAAATGTTCATTGTAATGCAATTTTAGTCACAATGTAATGGAAATGTTCATTATCATGCAATGGAAATGTTCGTCACAATGAGATGTATGGAATCATGTTTTACTTTTTAGACAATGATTTATATTTTTCCTAAGGACATTGATAACAAAAGGAAAATGTTCGTGAGATTGTGACGATGGGAAACGTTTGTCACAATGTGACATTGGGAAATGGTCATCACATTGCGACGTTGGGAAATGTTCGTGACAAGGCGATGTAGGGAAATTTTCATCATAATGCAATGTTTTGAAACACTTGACACAGTGTAGAATCATGTTTTACTTTTGCGACGTTGGGAAAATGATCGTTAGAATGTGGCGTCAATAATTTTTTGTCACATTGTGATGTTCGAAAATGTTCATCACATCGCGACATTGGGAAATGTTCGTCAAAGTGAAACATTTGGAAATGTTAGTCACAATGAGATGTATGGAATCGTGATTTACTTTTTAGACAATGATTTATATTTTTCCTAAGGACATTGATAACAAATAGAAAATTTGTGTCACATTGTGACGATGGGAAACGTTCGTGACAATGCGACAATGGGAAATGGTTGTCACATTTCGACGTTGGGAAATGTTCATCACAATGCGACATAGGGAAGTGTTTATCATAATGCAATGTTAGTCACAATGAAATGGAAATGTTCATCATAATGCAATGAAAATGTTAGTCGCAATGAGATGTATGGAATCATGTTTTACTTTTTAGACAATGATTTGTATTTTTCCTAAGGACATTGATAAGAAAAAGGAAATGTTCATCACATTGTGACGATGGGAAACGTTCGTCACAATGCGACATTGGAAAACGGTCGTCACATTGTGACGTTGGGAAATGTGCGTCACAATGCGACGTGACACAGTGTATAATCATCTTTCACTTTTGTGAAGTTTGGAAAATGGTCGTTATAATGTGGCATCAATATTTTTTTGTCACATTGGGACGTTCAAAAAAGTTCGTCACATGACGACATTGGGAAATGTTCGTCATAGTGCGACATTGGGAATGTTAGTCACAATGAAATGTATGGAATCATCTTTTACTTTGTATAAAATGATTTATACTTTTCCAAAAAATCTATGGTAAAAATACAAATTAGTAAAAAACAATTTCAAATACATAATTTTCATATTATGACACTATGACGAACCTTTCATACACATATAAAACATAAAAATTTACATAATATTGTTAAAAATCTAACCACTATTTAAATAAATATAAAACTTCAAACAACCTTTATACACTATTTCATTATCAATATAAATAATTTAATATATCATTAAAAACTTGAAACTTTAAATAATTAAAACTTGAAAAGATGATGGCTTGATTCATTAATCACATCTCCCCATTAAAGCCTACATAATATTATTAACAGCCTAACTGAGACATAACCGACAATACATGCTTTACAACCTTATATAAAATAGATGCATAATTAATTTTAATTTATTATTAATAAATTTGAAAAAATAGAAGTGGGGAAATAAACATTATTTAGACATTAAAAATTTATCTTGAAATTATAAATCTATCTTAATCTGTTTATTTTTTAAATTGTTTTATCTACTTAATAAATTAAAAAATATATCAATACATTACACTATTAATTGAACCAATTTCACTATTAATATATTAACTCAACTATTAATACTTTACACTATTAATATATATTAATCTATTAAAGCAATTTTAAATTTGAAAAAATAAATCTATATAATATAATAGAAGTGGGGAAAACAAAAATGACTTAAATATTATAAATTTATCTTAGAATTATAAATCTATCTTAATCTATTTATTTTTTTAATTATTTTAACTACTTAATAAATTTTAAAATATATTTTGGCTACTTAATAAATTTAAAAATAAATATATAATTGTTTGATATGGCATAATCCTATTTTATGTGACTTAACTCGAACATACTACTCAATACACTTTAAAATGGAACTTTTAAAATAATTATCCTAATTGAAGAGATTGATAGGGTTTATTAAAAACACCATATGATAATAGATAACAACAAATTTTAATTTCAAAAAAATAATATTTATAACAAATAATAATAATAATGTATATTAGTTTTATAACATGATGTGACAAAGATATTTGTCACTAAATAATATAAGTATTATATATAATGATAATTATTTGCATCCATTATTTGCATCCATATATGATTATAATTATTTGCATCCATTAATCTATAATGTAATATATTATTATATTGAATAAATAATAAATAAAAATTTATACATTGATCATTAAAAAATTTATTAATTAATTAATAAAAACAACAGAAAAGATAATGAGAGTATTAATTTGAAAAAATAAGAATAAAAAAAAAATACTTATTAAATAAAATATGTAGTAAGTATAAAACATTAATCTATGACTATGAAATGTATGAAATTGTGAAATGATTATGGCTATTTAAACATTAATCTTTTATGTTTGGAAAAAGCATGTTGTGTAGGCCCGACACTCACTGGTATTGTTCTTATGGCAAGGAGTCCCCATGATCTTGAAAACCAACTAAGAATCCTCAAGGATTTTTGCTCCAATATGGATATGACCCTTAATACTGATAAGACTAAGGTCATGATTATTAAATCCAATAAGATCCCTTATGATACCTTTGTATATGACAACAATAACTTGGAGGAAGTGAATTCATACAAATATCTTGGAATTGATATTCACCGCAAGCTTAATTGGAATTATAGCATTGAGAAAATGATTATTGGGGGATGGAAATCTTATTATGGGCTTGAAAACAATTGTAAATCAGCTGAGCTTTGGAGTTGGGATAAGAAGAAACTCCTCTTTGAGACTCTTGTTACACCTGTTATTCTTTATGGATGTGAAGTATGGGGCTGTAGTATCTCTCGTGAATCCTGGAGAAAGATAGAGCAAATACAAAAGAATCTTATAACCTATAATCCCAAAATAAAAGGAAATACACCCTATCCCATCCTCCTCGTAGAAACTATCCTCTCCCCTATTTAGAGCATGGCTATGACTAGATACCTAATGTATAAGAACAAGTTAAACAACATGGAAGACAAGAGGCTACCTAAAATTGCTTCCAAATCAAGTCATAACCACCATCGACTCAAGCGAGGATGGCATAAAGACGCCCAATCTTGGCTAAACTATTGGGGAATAATAGAAGAAACCATTTTGCAGAATAAAGATACTATTAAAAAAAACGTCAAATCAAAATTTAAGGAAAAAATGTGGTGTGATAAAGAGCTAGAGGAAAAAAGAAAATTAAGGTATTATAAAGATGTAATCAACCCTAATCTAGAATATCAAAATTATCTATCTGTTTTTCCAAGTGTAAAGAAAAAAATAAGCATTGCTAAGATAAGAACAAATTCTCACGAGCTCTGTAGTTAAACTAGGTGTTGGTCAATTCCTAAAACTCCATGGGATCAAAGAGTGTGTCACCTTTGTGACACTAAGAAGGTTGAAGATGAAAAACACTTTCTCTTAGATTGTCGAACCTATACCCATACTAGATCTCATTTTCAAAATATTGATCACACTACCAACCTTCCTAACCTCTTAACTCAATAAAAGTATGGTGATCTTGGAAAGCTTCTCTAAATGATTTTCGAGCACAGAAACAAAATTCTAAAGAATCACAAGTAATCACTTACCCTCTTAAGGTTTGATAGACCAATTAGGTCTTAGTGGACGTTCATCATCATCATCATCATCATCATCATCATCATCATCATCATCATCATCATCATCATCATCATTGTTTTAAATAATTAAAAAATTACATTAATATATTAATGTATTAAAATATTAATTAATTAAAAAATAAATAATTATGGAGTTAAATATTAGATTTTTTTTTTTTAAGTTTTTTATTTAGATATTAAAAAATTGATAGAATTGTAAATATTAGTTGTTGAATTGTTGAGATTCCACATTCTTGATGGATTATTATGGATTGGAGTTTTTGTAGGGGATATATATATATTCAAAATTACAATTTAAATAATGAAAAATTGTAATTTCAACAGTAGTTACACTCTTAAATTAAGTGAGAATTGGCAAAAAAAAATAAAAAAATAAAGGATAATTGCAAAAAATATTTGCATCCTATAAAAATTAATACATTAAAAAATTCACATCCTATAATTGCAAAACAAATTTACATCTTAAAGGAGGAGGAAGTACAATTAATTTGGCTTACCAAAAACCATTAATATTGCAATTTTAATTGTTCAGATGACAATTTGAACAATTTAGTTCGAGTGCACGGAAAACTTTGCACCAAATTGCGAATTTTCTTTGCAAGTTAAATTTTTAATCATTGTATTGTTAAATTATTTTTAATCAGTAATAATTTAAATTTATAATAATACTACAATACACTATTTTTTTTTTAAAATTTTAAAACCCAATGTTATTTGGACAATAATATTTGAACAGTAATATTATCTAATAGGAGATTGGAGTGATTAAAAATGTTTATTTTTTTTTAAATGTTAAAACCTTTCACTTTCACATAATTCAGACTATCTTAGATGGATCAACGAAAGAGATAGTAAGAGGAAAAGTAAAGTGCGAGACCAAAATCACATAAGTATCATCAGTCATGGAAAATAATAATAAGAAAATAAGGTTTTGAAATTCATAACTCTGAAACCCTAAGGTTTTGAAATTCATAACTCTGAAACCCTAAAAAACCAGGTAAAACTTTAATTCTAGCAACCTTACAAACCCAAGAACCCTATTACTATCCAATGAAAATATTACTGTCCAAATAAATGTTAAATATTATTTTCCAAATAAATAAGTATCATTGATGGTATAAATAAGTAGCTATTTTCTTTCGCCCTTGCTTAATAATCCATTTTCTTTGTAGTGTGCTAAATTGTTTGTTTGAACTATGAAGGTTTCAATGTTTTCTTTCTTCTTTACCCATACTGGAAATTTCGAAGAATTTACCACTAGTCTGTATAATGACAATATCTCAAATAGAATTGTCAAAATTTTGTATTGCATTGTATCGCACCAGTCTCGACGATAGACTGGACTTCATTTGTCATAGAAATTCAGGTATTTAAGAATTTCAGTCACATGAATGATCAATACGATGTGAAAGAACTGTAGAGGCATTACCGATGGTTTAAGATGATTATTAGGTTTAGAGTTTTAACTAATAATAAATTGAATTATTAAGATTAAGTTTACTCTAAGTAACCCAAATCTAAAATTACTCACTAATACAAACAATTAATATCACTTGTTAATAAAAATTTAGAAAATCTTCCACTCACTTGGTTAAATTTAGAGAAAGCATTGAAACAGTAAGCCCCTCGGAAAAGGGAAGACATCCAAACTTTCAAAGGCAATTCAGGTGAACCCGACAAAAAATCCTCCATTTTTTCTTTATTATTATTGTTACAATATTATTCAACATCAAGATGAATCAATACCCAGATACAAAAATATCCATCCGTTCAGTGACAGCCACGAAGGAAAAACCACAGTCCAGGCGTTGGTATTGAGATATGTTATAACATAAATTGCAATTGGAAAAGGGAATTACTCGCTTTCCTATGGCTTCAACATATTGAACTGCTCCAATACCCTAATTTGCCATCGAAACTCCAAGTATTCTATAATGGATTAAGAGAAGCAGAGGGAGTAAGGGATATAGGTTCCTGAGTGTAGATGCAGTGTTCCTGGTTGTGAACGTTGTCATTGTACTGTTTATATTAAAGGGCCAAACACATTTAAAAAGGGGTAGGATCTATTATTAAATAAGCATTAAAATTAAAAGCACATCGCACATCAATTTCAGAGAAAATACATATCAACCTACTTCAATCTGTTTGCATTCTTTGCCAGCGATCTCTTTTGTCCTTTACTGATGCAAAATAAAAATCACATCGCACATCAATTTCAGAGAAAATACATATCAACCTACTTCAATCTGTTTGCAGTCTTTGCCAGCGATCTCTTTTGTCCTTTACTGATGCAGAATAGTTGTAGTAGAAATCAACTTATTTGAATGCATATAAATCTGAACATAGAATAAAAATTCATTAGTTATTTGAATGCATATAAATTTGAACATCTAATAAAAAGGCGCATATATCAATTTATAGAAAACAAATATTAATATACCTCAATGTGTTTGCAACGAAAATTCATAATCAACCTCCTGTGTCTTTTCTTGATGCACAATAATTGTGTTAGAAATAAACAATTGTATCCTCTCTCGATATGTAATAAGATATACAGAAATAAATTGTCACCTATATGTGTTCCCACTTCCCTTCTTGTCACGTCATGGAAATCTCGACATAATTAAATTGCCGACATGCCTTTGAAACGTTACTACAGGTAAACACAATAGACAGGCTAATCCACTCCTCTCCCTGGGCTCTTGTGGCATAGTGAAACCAAAGATACATATTGTGGCATAGTGAAAGGGCGGATACATATCTCGTGTCATAGTGAAAGGGCAGATACATGGCTGATACAGTAAATGTTTCGTAGACATGGCATATGAAACTGTCCATTGGTAAAAACAAAATTTAAATTTAAAAAATTAGGATAATCCACTCCTCTCGTCGATCTCCTCTCATCGTTCTCCTCTCATATTGTGTCCATTATGCAACGCGTGGATACACAAATGTATCATGTTAACAACACATGGTCTTATGAAACTGTAATCTGCCTAATCCACTCGTCTCCCTCTCATATTGAATGGGTTATGAAACATTGGTAAAATTGAAATGGCTGCTCTCCACGCTGCATGCTAATGTTTCATAAAATGTAAAAAAGTAATGTAAATGTAATTATTGTTAACAACACATGGCGGATACATAAATGTAAATTTGAAATGGTTTCTCTCCAAAAGGCGGATACATAAATGTTTCCTGACAGCTCATTGGTAAAACTGAAATGACTGCTCTCCACTTCTTCTTCGCACCATGCTAAAGTTTTATATAATGAAAAATTAAACATGATAAACGGATGAATTGATAAATTCAAGAGAGTTAATTAGACAAATCTCATTCATCTATTTGAATTTAAAACTAAGAATATGTTAGCATCTTGAATTCCTGACCATTAGATTAAATTTTGTAATTAAAAAGATGATTAATCGAGTCACCGGCTCGCATCAAACGCCCATTAATTTGACATGAAGTTACACAGACGCATTCAACAGCGGAGCCTGCTCGCACAAGGGGAGGGTACCCGCACTAAGTTTCCGACTTTAATGGAGGTAAGGATGGCGGTGGCTATCGTAATTAGCATAATGCTTGGGCTCATTGTGAACATTGTAACTCCAGGCTTCCGAGAGCTTTCGAGAACCCGTGTCTCGCAGAAGCATTGGCATTGCAGCAAGTTTACTCGCGTCCGACTGGTGCGGCCGCTTCGCTTGGCCGCACTGTCACTCTGCAACACCATGCCGAGAATTAGAGGGACACCACGAAGGGGGGCGGCTTGGCATGCAACGAAGTCGCGTCGAAAGCGAAAGGCGGACTTTGAAAAGGCAATAGCAGTGGCTGCCACACGACGAAGGATGCGGGGAATGGAAATTGTCGAGGAGGTGATCCCGGGCGAAGGAATAGAAAGCCCCCCTGCGCACACCTTGTTCACGGTCCCGGAAAACTGGCACCCTCGCTTGCATTTTGGTTTGGACAGCACCCAAGGAATGGCAAGCGGAACGAGCTATCAAGGCGAAAACCGCAAAGAAGAACCTTACTCTCCTTGCTATGTGGAGGAGGAAGCTCCTCCTGAACCCACCAGAGCAGATACAGGAGATAAAGAGCATGGAGTGACCTCACACAACAGCGAGGCACAGCCACCCTCAGTCGACGGAGGTTATCTCAACCTCATCTTTGATGTGAGAAATCTCCTAGATGACCATACCTTCCGCATCGTGAGGCTGGAGCAGAGGCTAGATATGTTTTTCGCTGCGCACTCAAGAGCTACGTCGAAGAAACAATGCCCGACATGTGCCAAAGCTTACGCATTTCCAGCGCAATGGCGGCACACTGTGGACGACGACACTCACACTGGCTCCGAGGTTACTTGATGTTCAGACCCAGACTTTGCTTATGGTTTTGTTTTAATAGTCTATGCCTGTGGACAGTTAGCTTTCTATATGTCTTAGTTTTAGCTGAAAACATCAGACTTATGCTGCGACCTGCTACTCCTGGTTTCCTACGGGCGGGAGTTAGCAGTGCCAATTTTGCTAATTACTGCCTAATCTGCAACTATGATGCTACATGGACAGGGATGTCCAGCTGTCTCGGTTTCCTGCTCAGGCGGGACAGCTGGCATCCCCCACTACTCTGTATTTTGTCAATGCTAATATAACAGGCTCCAACTCTTTTTTACTTAAAAAAGAAGAAGTGAAAATAAAGGTGAAGATTGGGTAGAGATGGAGTGAAGCAAATAATAAGAGAAAACATATATTATATGTAATACATATAACGTACATGTTATATGTATTACATATAACATGCATGTTATATATTATTAATTAAAAAATAAGATTGAAAATTTCATGATACTATACATAGGGCTCATCTATATTAATTTCAATATGTGTCATTTTTTTATTAAATTATCAATAAACTTATCTACTTAGTCAATTAAACAACTAAAACATATCTTCAAAAGTTATGCTCAAGTGAAAGAAAAGCATTCTATATCATCCTTGAAAAGTCATCATCATTTTTTTATTAAATTATCAATAAACTTATCTACTTAATCAATTAAATAACCAGAACATACCTACAAGAATTGTGCTCAAGTCAAAAAAATATGAAAAAAAATATCTCAATGATTTTATAACAATTTATTGATTTAGAATATAAAAAATTATTGATTTATAATATAATATAAATTATATTAAATCATAACTTAAATTTGGCAACTTGGCATAAATTTAGGCCACTTGGCACAAGGTTGCACAATAAGCTTAATCAATTTTGTGCGTGATTACACAAAGTTGAGCAATAATTTTAATCAACTTTATGCAAGATTGCACAAAGTTGCACCACAAATTCAAATTAGATAGTATATAGCATCCATGTGGATCATTAACTCATGTAACAATCTACTTGGTGTTAACCTTATAATTTTTATAATTCTATAAATTGCACATTCAATTTATATATATATATATATATATATATAATTCCAAACATTTTATACATTTTTCAGAAATGTAATCTATATTTAAAACACAATTACATGGAGTGCTTAATTGACCATTTTACTTAATTATTCTATTGTGAGATGTGGAGAGCTTCACTCTAGTGTCAGATCTTGATAAAATGTGCAGAGCATGGAGAATCAAATGTACACGCAAAACAATGGAAGGGCATAGTTGCCGTCTAACTATTCACAGAATATATATATCTCACAATGGTTTTACAGTCCTGCATAAACGCATGCAGACTCAACTACGAAAATAGAATAAAGCTCTAATCAATGGAAAACGCAGAAAAGCTGCATTTACCGAGAGTAATTACTATTTCTAACACTCCCTCTTAATTACGAACGGG
>ML784829.1:744894-802997 GCA_009831015.1 Picea engelmannii
CCTTATAATGTGACAACACTAATATGTGGGTGTTCCTGAAGCATGCACATTCCTAAAGGGTGCATGTGTTATTTTTATTTCAATTGTTTTTAGGAACGTGTGCACGTTCTTGAACATGTGTCTCTCAGGACCGCGTGCACATTATTGAGAATGCACACATGTTCCATGGAACATACCTACATTCCTCATTGAGTGGAGGTTCTAACATTTTTGAACCTTTCACATCAGGAACACGTGCACGTTCCTAGAAATGTGCACACGTTCTTGCGAGGGCACGTTCCTTCTCACTCCGTTGCCACTTTATCATCCACCAACTTCATGCACTCACCCATTTATTTTAGTTTTAATATTAATATATGTAGTAATTAGTTTTTCCAAAATAAATTATCATATTATGTTCATCATTTAGTGGTTGTATTTATTTGTAAATTGGGTAGAAAGAGTGTTAATTTTCGTTATTTTAAACTAGTTTTAAATTTTAAAATGGGAAAAAAAGAAATAAGTGAACTTGGAAATTTGGTATAAATGAAATTAGAGTTTGTTAACAAGTGAAATAAGAGAATTTAAAAATTTGGTATAAATGAGATTAAAATATCAACATTCAATCAAAAGCTATTAGGATAAAGTTAAATATTAATATTACTTAATACAATTAATGTTAATATATATATATATATATATAGATATAGATATAGATATCACAACCTGAGCGGACCTAATGGCTAAGAACATATGTTTCCTCCTAAGAGACCACAAGTTCAAATCCAGAGGGGGTAGGGTATGTATACCTCTGCAGACTTTAGTAGTCAAATGGTTGCATAAAGACGGTCCCTTGTCCCATAAACAAGAGTTCTCTTACTCCAATTCCATGTCTCTCTTAGACGTAGACTTCCTTCAAAGAGGAGATAAATTGGGTACAAGGATATGTTATCTATGTATGAATTCATAATAAACTAATACACATATTTTTAAAGATTGTATTTTTACCCGTCATGTATGGTTTCAAATAATAAGTTACTTAGGCTCAAATGGTCTTTGGGAGGGATTTTTTTGCTAATCGATCTTTGATGTTATTTCGACTCCTCCATATTGTAGTGACCTATAGTCGATGGTTGGCCAAAAATTTGATTTTATTTTAAGGGAAATGCTCGCTGCCATTCAAGGTTGTGAACTAATCTATGGGTTTACTATCTAGTTACAAGAAGGGAAATGTAGTGGTAAAACCTTATATCTCATTAGAGGTGGATATAAATAAGAACCTGGCCTGAGGATATTTTGATGGTGCATGTTACGGTCCCAAGAATTCCTGTGGATTAGGGTTTCTTGATTTTTAGGAATCTCATTATGTGACTGGCAAAGATTCTTTGGGGTGGGGATCAAATAATATGACGAAGATGAAAGCACCATTTTATCTTCTATAGTGTGCTATCAATAGGGATATACTATCACTGCAAGTCACGGGTGACTAAAAGTTTTCTATTGATTGGATTAGTGATGCTGTTTGCTTTGAAAACCTGGGGTTGGTCTCCCTTGGGCTATCGTTAAAGGTATCTTTTTCACTTTTTCACGTCATCAGTTTTAAGCATGTATACCATGATATGAGTATGATTTTTGATGTTATATGAAAGAAATCCATCTTGAGGATTGATCATTAATTATCTTGGAGGAATTCGTTTATCGGGCACTTGTTTCCCATAGTTAATATTTAGTCCATGTTGTGTAATTTTTGTGGACTTTTTTTCATGGTTAGGAGATCCTTATGAGATTTAGTTCTTTTTGAGACAATTATGACCTTGTCATCTATGTGGTTTCTATTATATTTTTTATATAACTTTGTAGATACTACAATTTCTAAATTGTAGAAGCACATTTTTGTGTCCCTTAAGGCCTAAGTATTGTTACTCTTTTTCTATGGAATAAAAGTTACGTTTTTTTTCAAGGAAATAAATTAAAATAATTCACTTATTTTGTAGAATATGATTTTTTTGGTGGATTTCATGCGTAGTGATCAAGATTCACATTTGTGAATGACATATAAGGAAAAGGAAGGTTAAATGTGTGAAGAATATCAAAGATAAATTATTATTGTCTTTGTAACATAAATGTAAGAGTATTTTGAGATTAAAATACGAAAAAGAAAAGTGATATATAAGGCAAACCAATATTAAAAGTGTGTTGAGATTTGAGAAGTATAAAAGGTAAATTATTTTTTGTGTACGAATTTTGTTCATGGGCTAGGAAACATTGTTATGGATTATGTCATATATAATATCCTCATATACAATCAAATAGTAAATTTTGACTTTTGAAATTACCATGAATCTAACTCCAATCATAGAGCTTTAATCCTAATTCTAAAATTTTCCATGTAAAAGATGCATTGAAGAAAATTTTAATAATCAAAGGCACCTACTTTTAAAAAAAAAGTAGAGTTCATTTTTTTCTGAAAGGATATAAATAGTGAATTAAATATCCTAACTTATGAGGAAAAAATTGAACACCTCTATCATAATTTTACAAAAACTCTTTCCACTTTCGTTAACAAGTTTTATTTAAAGGTGTCATGTAAAAACAATAATAGATAAACTAAACCTTAGTATTATAATGAATTTAAATTTTCTAGGAAAGATTTTAGGGATGCTTCTAATGAGTCCATAAAGATTAATAATGTAAATATGTACAAATTCGTCATTGAAGGAAAAAATATACTATATAAATAGAAAGAAAGAGCGGCCTTTACACATATATAAGCCTCATCCTAATAAATTATAATTAGTAAAACTAAAGGAAACAACATGATTCAATGAGGAGTGGAATTGTTACCTTAAAAGTATTTATGACTTCCCTAATGCCAAGGACACACGATTCCAAAAGTTCCTACATAGGATGAATTTGTCTCTCTAGCTAAGACATAATTCAAGGTTAAGCAAGTCACAAGTGGAAAATATAAGGACATTGAAGGCTACCCAGATAAAAATCTTAAAATCAGAGGGCCTATCCTCATCCCTCACATACAGAAGATCTTCAATTTAGTAGTCAAGAAGGTCTCCCCTAAACCCTAGATTTAATGCCTTATTGTACCTATTTTTAAAAGTGATGATAAAAAAAATCATTCTAATTATAGTGCCATTATGATTAGCACGATTTTAACTAATGTATTTTGAATTATTTTGCAAAATAAGATTAGCCTATGGCTAGAAATCCATGAAAACCGTGATAAAGGCTAGGCTAGATTTTAGAGATATCATTCAACTGCAAACCACCTTGTTAGACTTAGGATAATTGCAGACGATTTCTACAATAATAAATCCAATATCCCATGTTTTTTCATTGACTTTAGCAAATATTTTAAAAAAATACCCAGGACAATTCTTTGGAACATGTTTGAAGAAATAAAAGTGTCTTTCAATTTGAGGGATGCTATGATAAGGTTTTATGAGAACCTTATTGCTAGTTATAAGAACATTGATGGATGATTAGAATAAATTAACTACAATATTGGATTCATGTAAGGTTTTCCCTTGTCCCCTACCCTTTTTGGCATATATGTTGACAAGTTATAAGATTGTTTGGAAGAAGCAAGTTGTGTCAGCCCAACCCTCGCTGGTATAGTCATTAATATTCTTATTTATGTTGATGATATTGTTTATGGTAAACATTACTTACAACATTGGAAAGAAAATAATAATCCTCAAGTATTTATGCTCCAATATGAGTATGATTGTTAATACTGACAAAACAAAAGTCATGAGAATTAAATCCAATAAGATCACCTACAATACTTCATACATGACAACAACAAGTTGGAAGATGTTCCTTGATACAAATATCTTGGAATCAATATTAATCAAATGATTAATTGGAATTATAACATCACGAAAAGAATATATGCACGGTGGAAATATTATTATGGGCTTCGAAACGTTTCTAAATTAATGAATTTTTGGATATGAGATAAGAAAAAAATCCTCTTTGAGACTCTTGTTACTCTTGTGCTTTATATGAATGGAAATTTTTGTGATGTAATGTCTCTACAGAGTCATGGAGAAAGATAAAGAAAATAAAAAATAATTTCATAACCTATCATCTAAAAATTAAAGAAAATACACCCTATCATATTCTCCTCATAGAGGAAATCCTTTCCCACATTGAGAGCATGACTATTACAAGGTGCCTAATTTATAAGAACAAGCTAAAAAACATAGAAGACAAGAAACGCTCTAGAATTTCTTCAAACTCCAGCCAAAACCACCTACAACTCAAGTATGAATAGCATAAGGATGCCTAATCCTACCTAAACCATTGGGGAATAAAGGAAGAGATAATTTTGTAGAATAAGGATAATACTAAAAATAATATTACATTAAAATTTAAGGAGAAAATGTGGTTCCATAAATAGTTAGAGGGAATAAAATAACTTGATATTTGAATCTAGGGTTTACAATCATTCTAAGTCCACTGGTTTTCCTATTTCTCTCTTCAATGGAGCTCACACGGGAGGTCAACCCCCCTTCGTACAAATTTGTCCTCATCAAAATTGGCCAAGCCAACCATTCAACAAATCACAAGGATTCTTCTCATACGGTTTTACCACCTAATGGTTGGGAAGACGATCTCTCTTCCCAATAATATTGTATGGAGGATTTTTCTCAACCTAACAATGGCCTACCCAAATGGAAGATTGGTCATTGCATTCCAAACGAGGATGAAATTTCAAGGTATGAAATTTGTTATGAGTGAGTGAGAAGTTATATCTAGTACATGAAGGATCACATGGTCATTGGAAAATTCCTTGGTATATGGAATTCATAAGGAGACTTAGTCTCTTGGATTAACTCTCATTAGAATCTCGAGGACTTCTTTGAACTTAAAATTGGTTCCAAAGGTTCTTTTAGGACAATCTTTCACAATCGTGAGGGATAGAGAAATAATTTTTGAAAATGGACCCTATTTTTTTCACTAAGTCGATCTAGATCTCCATTACTACATAAGGAAATCTAATCCATAAAGAGAAGATTTCACCTACTCCCATGTTTGGGTCCATCTCAATTTGTTGCCAGATGAATACTAGGATAGTCAGATCTAGAATAGAATAGGTAATACATTGGGAACCTTTGTTAAATAAACAAAAGAAACTATACATATAATATATAAAACCTATTCCCATATCTACATTTCTATGAATGATTTTTTACCCATCCTTGATTCTATATGTCTTAGTTATCAATACTTGGACTAGATCCAAACCTTGGATTATGAATTCATTCCCTTTTGTTTTCTGACAATGTAATGAGCATTTCCATCTCTTCTTGTATTTCCCTCTGTTTAATCCTCCCAAACCCTCTAAGAATGAACTTGAGAAATATGAGGAGGTTTTCATCATGATTGCAAGTAAGTGTCGAACCAAAAAGAAACAAATTCCTTTTTTCCCCTCCAAATATACCTCTAGTAAAAATAACTATGAAATCTTGGGATCTTCCACTAAGGAACCTCTTTCTGGCAACATTCTTGACTCCCCTAAAGGAATTCCAAATCCCAAATATATACTAATCCCACCCCTAACCCTGAAGATACAAACTACCCAAAAACCTATGAAACCAATTTGAACCCCTTGACCAAGGAGGATATGACCATGATTCTAGAGGGGGAGGGTTGCAATGACTTTGATCCAAAATATTTGGAACTAGAAGTCATAGAAATTCAATTTATTATTGACACATGTCACATGCATGATATGAAATCGATCTTTCCTGATCATATTCTATGGGTCCATTAATCCCTATGTAACAGTAAGAAATATCCCTCTCCTCCCAATCCATCTCAAGTATCTAGACTTGTTCTGGGAGTTTAGACTAGTAAATTGAAACCACTAAAGAGAAACCCTTGAGATGATAAACACAAAGGGTACAAGACAAGTATGTAACATTTACATGAAATTGGAGACATATTGATCAACTCAGAACAAAATGCATTGATCATAGATTCCTACCAGTCGTCTCCTTCCCCAAGTTTCCAATGAATATTGTTTCATGGAATATTCTTGGAACCAATTGTAATATCAACAAAATCCTCTTACATAATAAGTTGTGTACCTAATACCTTGAATTTTTATGTTTCAAGAAACAAAAGGTTCTAGTTAAACTCTTTATATTTTTCTTCAAAAAATCTAGAAGAACAAAGAATCTATTGTTGTTGATGCCAAAGGATCTTTCGGTGGGCTTGCTATCCTTTGAAATCCTACAACAATCATCCTAGAAAATTTATTTTCTATTGCAATAATTTTAACAAAACAACTCATACAAATTGGCTCTAAGTCCATATGTTTTATCACCAATTCCTATTCGCTACAATAGATAAATAAAAAATATGTCTTCTTTCAAGAATTACAAAACATAACTAGTTTCGTTGAACACCGATTTTTTATTTTAGGAGGGGACTACCACTTTATCTCTTCCATTTTGGCTAAAAAACGATGGAGTCCCACATTATATCCTAAGAGTTTAGCCTTCAACACCTTAATTCAGTACCAAAGTTTTATTGACATTGAAACCATTAATGGACTCCACACATGGAATAATCAGAGGGGTGGATCCAAAAAACTTTTCTAACATATTATGAAATTCCTTATCTCAGGAGCACTCATGATTTCTAGATTGAAAATGGAAGCCAACATATTCCCAACAGTAGGTTATGATCATTGTCCCATCTACTTCGATCTTGATGTTCATAACACACCTTTCCATAATCCTTTTATATTTGAGGTGAGATTCCCTTGAGGACTAGGATTCTTACCTTAAAAGTATTTATGAATTAACTAACGCTATAGAAACAATCCAAAAGTTCCTACATAGGATGAAGTTTCCTTTGTATAATATATAGATTCTAGTGTTAAGCATATAACAAATGGAAAATATAACATGATATTGAAGGCTACTAAGATAAAAAAATTAAAATTGGAGGGCCTATCCTCATCTCTCACATACACAATCTCTTCAATTTAGTAGTCTAGAAGGGATTCCTTAAGCCACATATGCAAATACTTATTGTACCTATTTTTAAAAGTGGGGGTAAAAACATTCCCTTTATTTATATGACCATTATGATTATATCCATTTTAGCTAATCTATTTGGAATTATTTTGGAAAACAAGATTATCCTATGGCTAGACAACCATAAAAAATGAGCTAAAGGCTAGGCTAGATTTCAGAGATATCATTCAACTATTGACCACCTTGTTATACTTATCATAATTTCAAACGACTTCTATAATAATAAACCCAATATCCCATGTTATTTCATTGAATTTAGAAAATATTTTGATGAAGTACCCAAGACAAGCCTTTGGAATAGGTTGTAAGAAATAAAAGTGTCTTTCAAGTTGAGGGATGTTGTGATAAGGTTGTATGAGAAACTTATTTTCAATTTTAGGAACCCTCAGGGATGGTAAGAATAAATTGATTGCAACATTGGATTCATTCAAGGTTGCCCTTTGTCTCCTATCCTTTCTGGCATATATGTTGACACGATAGAAGATTGTTTGGAAGAAGAAAGTTGCATCATCCCAACTCTCGTTGGTATAGTCATAAATATTTTCTTTATGCTAATGACATTTTTATTATGGTGAGGATTCCTTAATATCTTGGAAAGAAAATAATAATCCTCAAGGATTTATGCTCCCATATTAATATGATTGTTAATTCTAACAAAAAAAATGATGATAATTAAATGCAATAAGATCACCTACAATAATTGTGTATATGACAAAAACAACTTGGAGGAAGTTGCTTCATACAAATATATTGGAATCAATATTCATCAGAAGCATAATTGGTATTATATCATTGATAAAATAATATATGGAGGTTGGAAATATTATTATGGTCTTGAAGACAATTGTAAATCATTGAATCTTTAGATATGGGATAAGAAAAAACTCTTCTTCGAGACTCTCGTTACTCCTATTTTTTATATGTATGACAATTCTTGGGATGAAATATCTCTATAGATTCAAGGAGAAATATAGATCAATTTCAAAATAATTCTATAACATATAATCTCAAAATTAAAGGAAATACACCCTATCATATCCTCTTCATAGAAGAAATCATTTCCCTCATTGATAGCATGGCTATGACTAAGTACGTAACATATAAGAACAAGTTAAACAACATGGAAGACAAGAATATTTCTAAATTGATTCAAAATACAAACAAAACCACCTACAAATCAAGTGGGGATGGCATAAGGATTTTCAATCTTGCCTAAAGATTTGGGGAATAAAGAAAGAGATAATTTTGTAGAATAAGGATAATATTAAAAATATTATTAGATCAAATTTTAAGGAGAAAATGTGGTTCCTTAAAGAGTTAGGGGGAATAAAGTAACTTGGTATTTGATTCTATGGTTCAAAATTATTCTAAATCCTCTGATTTTCCTCTTTCATTCCTTAATGGAACCTGCAATGGGGGTCACCCCCCCTTCATACAAATCACTCCTTGGTAGTGCTAGCCAAGCCAAACACTCAACAACTGAGAAGGATTCCTCTCATATATGTTCTCCACGCAATGGTTGGGAATATGATCTCCTCTCCCAAGAATATTGTATGGAGGATTTTCTTATGCCAATGGTAGCCCACCCAAATGGAAGCTTGTTCATTGCATTCCAAACAAGGCCAAACCTCCCAAGTATGAAATCCATTATGAGTAAGTGAGAAGTTATTTTTAGTACATGAAGGATCATGGGCTCATGGGAAATTTCCTTAGGAGTTTTCCTTCAAAATGGGACTTACTTACTTGGATTATATCTCACTAGAAACGCAGGGACTACTTTTAAGTTAAAGTTGGTTCCAGAGGGTTTTTTATAGATATCTTTCACAATCATGAGGATAGAGAATGGGTTTTTGAAAATGGGACCTATTTTATTTTCCTCATCTAATCTCCATCTCCATCACTAGACAAAGAAATTTAATCGAGACAAATAATATTTCACTTATGCCCCTCTTTGGGTCCCTCTCAATTGGTTTCCACATGAATACTAGGATAACGATACCCTGGATAACATAGGTAATACATTGGGAACCTTTGTTAAATACAAATAAGTAACCAAAGAGGGAATATACATAGCCTATGCATGGATATAAATATATATGAATTCTTTTGTACCAATCCCTCATTCGACCTATCTTAATTATCAAGACTCATACTTGATCCAAAACTTGGATTATGAATTTATTCTCTTTCTTTGTCGATGATGACATTAGAATGGTCATCTCATATGGAATTTCCCTCTACTTGATTCAAAACTTGGATTATGAATTTATTCTCTTTCGTTGTCGATGATGTCACTAGAATGGTCATATCATATGGAATTCCCTTCTACTTGATCCTAGGAAACACTATAAGCCTAAACTTGAGAGATATGAGGAGGGTTACATCAATATTTCAAGTAAGCATCGATCCAAAATTAATTTAATTCCTTCTTGCAGCTCAAACTATAGCTCCACCAGAAATAACTATGAAATCCTAGGATATTTCCCTAAGTAACCTCTTTCTTCCAATATTCCTCTCTCCACTAAAGTCATTCCCTAAATCCCACATATATATTGATCCCACCCCTAGCCCTGAAGATCCCAAATTCCCAAAAACCTCTAAGATCCATTTGGACCCCTTGACCAAGGATGATGTGACCATCAGTCCAGATGGGGACGACTGCAATGACTTTGATCCAAAATATATGTAACGATAAGGAATAGATATTAAAGTTATTTTGGATGCATGTCATAGACATGGTATGAAGTGTATCGCACCTAATAATATCCAATGTGTCCACAAGCCCTCCGCCATAGTAAGAAATATTCCTTTTGTCCAAATCTATTTCGAGGATATAGCTTTGTTCTCGGAGTTCATACTAGTAAATTGATACCACCAAAGAAGAAACCTTGAGATGATAAACATAGAGGGAATAATTCAAATATCCAACTTCTATAGGAAATTGGAGATGTCCTAGAAAATAAAGGACAAAATGCACTAATCATAAGTTCCTACCAATCCTCTCCCTCCTGAAGTTTCCTATGAATATAGTCTCATGGAATATTCTTGGAATCAATGGTAGGAGAAAGAAAACCATATTACATAATAAGGTAGGTACTGAATCTCATGAAAATTTTATATTTTAAGAAATAAAAGGTTCTAGTTCAACTCTAACTATTATTCTTCAAAAAAACATGGAAGACCAAACAATTTGTTTCCCTTGGCACCAAAGGATTTGACGTTGGGATTGATATCCTTTGAAATCCTGTAACATTCATCTTACAAAATTTATTTTCGACTACAAGAAGTTTATCAACACAATTAAGACCAATTATCTCTAAAGCGATAGGTTTTATCACCAATTTCTATGTACCATAATAGCTAAATGAAAAATATATCTTCTGGAAAGCACTGTAAAAAAAAATTGGTTTCATCGAATGCCAATATTGGATTTTAGGAGGGTACTTCAACTTTATCTCTTTCCTTGTGGAAAAAAAGAGTTCTAATGGACTTGTATATTAAAATATGACAGTGCATCCTTCAACACCTTCATTTAGGAACAAAGGATGACTAAAATTGAAACCATTAATGGACTCTGCACATGGAATAACTAGAGGAGTGGATCCGAACAGATTTCTTGCAATATTGACAGATTCCTTATCTCAAAATTGCTCATGATTTCTTCTTTACAAACATAAGCCAACATCCACCCAAAAATGGGATCTGATCACTGGCCCATCTCTCTCAATCTCAATGTTCATAGAACACCTTTCAAGAATAATTTTAGATTCGATAAATTATGGATTTCCCACCTATATTTTTAGATGAACACCAATCGATGGTGGGATGAAGCCACTATTTTATAAGGTACCCTAGTTTTTTAATTTTAGTAAACATTAAATAACCTTAAGAAACAACTTAAATCCTAGAACAAATTAATCTTTAGAAACATTTTTCAAGCCCAAAAAGACTTGGAATATCATCTGGCCATTATCTAGTAGAAAATCATTACCTTTGGGTGGTTTGGGGCCCTATCTGAGCAAGAGAAGAAACTCTCTTCCCATATTGAGGAATGAAAATGCCAGGAAAAAATATTATGGTGGAAGAAATCCCATGTTGAGTGGCTCAAGGAAGGTCTATGAAACACTAAATTATTCCATTTATTAATGGTTCAATGCAGGCACTATAACCATGTAACCTAACTAAAATTGGCTCAGGGTAATAAGCTTACCTCTCATCAGGATATTGAGCATGAGTTCATGTCCTTCTTCATATTTTTTCTCATTGAGCCTCATAGAAACTGCTCTATTGTTATCATTTTCATCACCTATCACATACCAAAGTTGATCATTGAATATCATAATGTCATTCTCATGTTCCCCGTCACCTAATCAGATGTTGAAGCAACAATAATAGAGATGGCTCCAGGGAAGTCGCCCAGAACTGATGGATTTTACCATAGAAAATGTTTTAATTAAGATAAAATTCATTCATGATCGGTGGATGTAAGAGCCATGCTTTTGCATTCCTGAAGACATTTTAATTAAGAGAATAATCATTCATGATCTGTGGATGTAAGAGCCACGTTTTTTCATTCCTGAAAACATTTTAATTAAGAGAAAATTCATTCATGATCTGTGGATGTAAGAGACACATTTTTTCATTCCTGAAAACATTTTAATTAAGAGAAAATTGATTCACAAGAAGGCACAAAGATTAATCATTCAACAATGAATCAATCAAAGACACAAATATACTCATTCACAGAAACACAAAGATTAGAGATTAATCATAAGAGAAAAACGCAGAGATAAGTAAGGGATAGATAACTGGGTGAAAATTATCTTTCAATTATTATCCATGCACAGGAAAGCAGGGCATTTGAATATAAGTCTTTAAACAACAGAGTGATGACCGTCGATTTGGCTCCTGGACGAGTGCTCATGCATGGACTAATAACTTAAAGGATAAGGGACAAAAGATTAAAAAACATTTTTTCTTCGTATTAATCAATAAAAACAAACACAGAGAAGTCATTGCAATTAGAGTTTGGGTTCGCCATGGGAAATCCATTCAAAATACATGGAGAATAAGGATGGGATGACTTTAAGTTCTTCATCATAAAACATTGGCTCATAAAGACAATTTGTTGAAGATAAAAATGAAATCTTTGGATAGTGTTACGCTAAATAAAACATAAACTTTAATAGAGTAGAAGTAGATTATTGAAGGCATAGGAAAATATTTAAACTACCATTCAATACAAATATACACATGTGTACCATAGCCAAATGAGAAAGATCCTAAGTCATTGTCCCACATGCTCCGTCTAGCTCTCGCTTGCAAACTGATGTGACCTGACCACTACCTCCCAACCAATGCTAGGGATACTCTTCTTCCCCCTGAGCCCCCTGAGACACAAAGGGGCCATGCACACAATACCAGAGAATCCTAGCACCCATATCGCCTCGCAAGGTTGAGCTACCACTCGTTACCCGAGTTGGGTATCCCAACTCCCACAAGAGAAGTTCAGTCAAGATAAAATTTCAACAGCGTAACGTTACACAAAAAGATGAGATTCAAACTCCTCCTCCATCCCTTCTATAGATTTTTCAAGTAATTAGTTTCTCAAATTCTCATTAGTTTCCTTTTTCATTTAATTAATTTCGAACAAACTTCCCGATACACATGTCGCCCGATCCCCTAGTTGCACCAGAAAATCAATTTTATTAATTAATTAAAGACTCATATTTTCCTCATCCACCTAATATCATTCCTAAAAACACTCCTCGATGTACCAAAATTCTCTTCCACTTCTTAAATGACTTACGCCTTACTTAATTCCTAGTTGAGTTCATAATTAGAAAGTTCCAAAAGCAATCTTCCTTACTAAGTTAGACATTCAACTTTTTCATTACGTTTCCCCTTTTCTTTAAGTTTCACTTTTTCTTTAAGTTTCCTATTTATTTTAAGTTTCCCCCTTTTTTCCTTTTTAACTAAAAAATCAATTTAGCAATTGTAGATAAAACAACCATTTACACTTTTTCCTTTTTAATTAAAAATTAATTTAGCAAGTGTAGATAAAAACAACCATTACCCATTTTTAAAAATTTAATCCTCCATTATACTTTTGACTTTAATAAATAAGTTTGAATTTATTACCCCCCCCCTTCTTGTTACATGTTTATTTATTATTTTATTTTTACCACATGTTCTACTTACACCTAGGTTTTAATTTCACTAGGTTGGGCGACATATTTTTATTAGGAAAAATTGTTTTTTAACCTTACTTATCACATGATTCATTTTAAGGCCGTCTAGGTCCTAAGGAGGCATAGTTTTCTAGGAAATAGTGATGCAGACCCCCTATCCCTCCTAAGGGCTACGCGACCTCCTGGTCAGGATCTCCGATTCTGGAGCCGGAATGGCTCTCGTGGTTCTGAGATGGAACCTATAACACTAATTCCACATACCCTTGTATGTTTTTTTCCCATGCAAACCAGCACTAGGCATAAGCCCCAAACTCCACGTGGCCATAGGTACGACCATGGGCTTAGCCCAAAAGGCACACTCCAAAAGGCGCGTCACATTTTGGTGTTTCAGGGTTTTCGATGTAATGGTCCCCCGGCACAAACCCCTTTGAGTCCCGAAATGTCGATGAGGGATAACAAAGGTTACCTCCTCCCTTTCCTCAGCTCATGTGACCACACGTCTGTGACCACAATCTCTGCCATGAAGCGCTTCTAGCTCCTCTAAGTCACGAAATCTGAAATCACGATGATCTAGGATCTGTTAGAAAAATAGGACCGCGGAGCAATAAAATAAAACAAATGCAGAAACAAAACACAGAAGACACACAATACAAGAGAGACATAGATTTATGTGGTTCACCCAGTGTGGGCTACGTCCACCAGAGAAATTGTCGGGTCCTTCCTTTATTATTTTCCAGCAAATGAAGGGATACAACCTACAGAAAAACCCGTTGTAACTTCCTCTTCTTTCTCTCACAGTCTCGTCTCTCAGAATACAATATTCACCATCATTCATAGCCGCAATACATTTCCCTTATAAAAAGAGGGTTGCCTTCTAGGGAAAAAAACCCTAACATAATCTCTATCGTTAGATCTGCGACCTTATAATGAACGGTCCATATTTACAATTAAATTACAATATACTTTTACAAGGCAATTTTTGCTTCGGGGGCTTCACCCCCGAACCCCCGTTGGGGGCCCGCTTGCCCCTAGACCCCCCAGTCGGGGGGATAGCCCCCCCGGACCCTGCAGAGGGGGTACCCCCCCTCTGCACTCCCCCGCGTGGAAGAGTGTATATACTTCTGGGGTGTAAATACTTCATGGGGTATAAACATGGTTGAAAGCAAGGACCTCTGAATCAGGAATATAATCAGGTTCCACAACCAACAATCTCCCACTTGGAGACTGATATCAACAACTCCGTCGTTGTTGTATATGCTAGGCTCTGAACCTTCTTGGACCTGACAAATTTCTCATTTTCATCTTCATTCTTGAAGACCAACTAAAATTGAGCAGGAACTCAATTTCTCCCTGGTTACTCCCTTTGTTAACATGTCTGCAGGATTTTGGCTAGGGTGTATCTTTTCCAGCTTCAATTGTCCATCTTCCAAGGTGGATCGTATGAAGTGGTACCTCAACTGTATATGCTTAGTCTTCGAATGGAAGGCTGAGTTCTTTGCAAGGTGAATGGCACCCTGACTGTCACAGTACAACCGGCTATTCTCCTGCTTCTTTCCCAATTCCTCCATAAACCTTTGTAACCAAATCATTTCTTTACTAGCCTCTATAGCAACAACATACTCTGCCTCTATTGTTGAAAGTGCAACAAACTTTTGCAGTTTCGAAATCCAACTTACTGTTGTTCCACCTATAGTAAAAACATACCCTGTGGTGCTCCTCCTGTTGTCTTTATCACCTGCCATATCTGAATCAACATGTCCCTGTAGAAAAGTGTTTGAACCTCCAAAACATAATGCATGTGTAGTAGTACCTCTCAAATACATGAGAATCCACTTTACTTCCTCCCAATGTTCTTTACCTGGATTGTTCATATACCTGCTCACAACTCCTACTGCATGTGCAATATATGGTCTTGTGCAAACCATTGCATACATCAAGCTGCCAACTGTTGATGAATAAGGGGCCCTGGACATGTATTCTATCTCCTCTTGTGTCTTGGGACACATTTCCTTAGTTAATTTGAAATGGTTGGCCAAAGTATTACTAACTGGTTTTGCATTCTGCATTCTAAACCTCTCCAACACCTTCTCTGTGTACTCACCCTGAGACAATGTCAGTTTGCGATTTTTCCTGTCTCTTGTTATTCTCATGCCAAGGATTTTCTTTGCAGTACCCAAATCCTTTATCGCAAATGAATTGGCTAATTTCTTCTTGAGAAAATTTATATACTGCATATTAGTCCCTGCAACAAGCATGTCATCTACATACAATAGCAAGATAATAAATCTTCCATTTTCTAGCTTTTTAAAATAAACACAGTGATCAGAATGACATCTACTATAACCTTGTTCTATCATAAACCTGTCAAACTTCAAATACCACTGCCTTGGAGCTTTCTTTAGGCCATACAAGCTCTTCTTCAACTTGCATACCAAATTCTCCTTCCCTTTGACCTCATACCCCTGTGGCTGTTGCATATAAATCTCTTCCTCCAAATCCCCATGGAGAAAATTTGTTTTTACTTCTAACTGTTCAAGATGCAAATATTCTACTGCCAAAAGACTTAAAATAGTCCTAATTGAAGTCATTTTAACAACAGGAGAAAATATTTCATCAAAATCTATACCTTTCTTTTGTGCAAACCCCTTTACAACAAGTCTATCCTTGTACCGCTTTTCTTCTCCATCTTCTTCCTTCAACTTGTAAACCCATTTATTCTGCAATGCTCTTTTTCCCGCAGGCAACTGAACCAAGTCCCAAGTCTAGTTATTTTCCAAGGAATCCATTTCCTTTTTCATGCCTTGCTCCCACTTCTTTTTGGTGTCTACCTGCATTGCCTCTTCATAACATTCTGGTTCACCGGAATCAGTCAACAATAAATAATATAATGAAGGAGAGTATCGTTTAGGGGGTATACTTAACCTGGTAGATCTTCTAACAACACTTGCAGGTGTTTGAGGTACCTGTTTCTCTTATTGTTGTACATTTTGATTTTCTGGTTCCTTTGGAATTTCGTTTTCAGTGATCTCATCAAGCACTGTGTATTCTTGTTTTTCTCTTTCCTGTTTCTTTCCCTGCAACTAATCTTTGTACATGATTTTCTCATTGAATATGACATCTCTACTCCTAATGATTTTTTTATTTTCATAATCCCATAAGCAATAACCAAAATCATTAACACCATATCCAATAAAGGTACACTTCTTGGATTTTGCCTCAAGCTTTGTTCTATTTTCTTTATCAATATGGACAAATGCTTGACAACCGAAAGTTTTCAAAAAAGAATAGTTTACCTTTTTTCCTGTCCATTCCTCCTCTGGAATTCTACTATCCAAAGAGCTTGAAGGTCCTTTGTTTATTAAGTAAACAACAGTATCTACAACATCTTCCCAGAACTATAAGGGCAAACCGGCATGCAATCTCATACTCCTTGCATGCTCCATGATTGTCCTGTTCATCCTTTCTGACACACCATTTTCTTGTGGTGTTCGTGGAACTATCTTCTCTCTACGAATCCCATGTTATGAACAGTAATCATCAAACTCCTTGCTGCAGTATTCACCTCCATTATCTTATCTGAGACACTTCAAACTTTTTCCCGTCTCATTCTCAACTAAAGCTTTCCATTTCTTAAAAGTATCAAAAACATGAGATTTTTGTCGAATGCAATAAACCCAATTTTTTCTAGTTGCATCATCAATAAAAGTAACATAATAATGAGAGCCACCAAGAGATGATACCTGAGTTGGTTCCCATACATCTGTATGCACAAGATCTAACCTTTCATTCTTCTTTTCTTTTCCAACTCTGAGAAATCTGACTCTGTTTTGTTTTCCATAAACACAATGCTCACAAAAGTCCAAATCAATTTGTTTAAGATCTGGTAACAAATTTATTTTGTGAAGGATCTGCATACCCTTCTCACTCATGTGTCCCAGCCTATGATGCCATAGTGTTGTATCCACTCCCGCAAAAGCTAAAGATATAGAAGAGTCAGTATTACTAGTACATAGATGCAATGTACCTACCTTCTCTCCTTTCGCTATCACCAATGATCCTTTGATGACCTTCAACGTCTTATCTGTAAATATGGATATACAACCTTCACTTGCCAACTACCCTATTGAAATCAGATTTTTGCTTAAATCTGGAATATGTTTTACCTCTTTCAACAACCATTGGTTTCCATTTCATTGCTTTATTTTTACCTTTCCCATTCCAACAATTTTGCATGGTTTATCATCACCCAAATGAACGTGTCCAAAATCACCTTGAACATAATCCAGAAAATGTTTCCTATGGGATGTGGCATGAAATGTATCTCTTGAATCTACTACCCAAGACTCAGAAATATTATATACAGAAAGAATCAAAGCATCTTGTAACACATCACCTGTTACATTTGCTTCCTGATTTCTCTCTGTTGGAAATACTAAAACAACTGAGAGGGGGGGTGAATCAGTTGTTTATAAGCTTAAACAATTTTATACCTTTTAAATAATTATTAATATTTATTCATGTGTCATCTACCAACATACAACATATGGACAGTAAGAGTAAAGATCATCAGTCACACATAAAATACACACAGAGACAGATTTTCACGAGGAAACCCATAAAGGGAGAAAACCTCTTCTTCTTCGAAATGATAGGCAGTTTTTTGCAGTTCTGTACATCATTTACAATTGAGCACCAACTCAATGTGAGGCTGCTACCTCTGTTTTACAAGCTACAACTTGCTGAGAGCACCAACTCTCTGTTTTCTCTAGCACCCACTAGAAGGAAGCACCAACTCCCTGGTTATTCCAGCACCCACTGGATGGAAGCACCAACTTCCAGTTACACAGGCTACAACCTGCATAATAGAGAACATTTGTTCTCCCTAGCACCACCCTGCCACCCTGGTTTCTCTGGCCACTACCAGATGGAAGATACAACTTCCTGTGTTCAATCTCCCACTTGAACCTCTGAGGACAACAGTCCTCCTGAGCACCTCCCAACCTCCCTTAAATATTAATGGTTAAATACACATTCAACTTTACAGATAATTCAGTTCTTACCAGTCTTTCTTTGTTCTTTAATTCTGGTCTTCTGTTCATTGTTCTACTACTCTTCTCTTATTCAACAGGTCTGCTCTGTATCATATTTTCTGTCATTCTACTCTGCTTCTGTTCTCGTTCTGCACAGTTCCTTCACTTCTTGCTATTCCTCTGCTCATCCTCTTTTTCTTACTGTTTACACATTTTTCATTCAGAACGATCAACTAAATTCAGTCTTCTTCCTTTTCTTTTATACACCTTTCTTTAACTATTCCACTTCCCCTTCCAATGGGAAATCCAACGACATTTGTCTTGGCAACTGAAACGCTAACCAATTCATCATTCTTAGTCGGTTTCGCTTAACGGATTTACAACTGAAGCGTTAATGTGTGAGTAAGAACAACAACCCTCCGATCAAGGTTTGATCCAACGGTTCAGATCCCATCGGGATTTCACCCATCGTGATTTCGGCATTTGCGATGTCAAAAATCACAAGCCCTTCGGACTCGCAATTCTCTGATTCCCGATGGCTCCTTTCCACTCGCTAGCCCTGCTGGCCATAGGCCCATATGACCATCTATCATGTGACCGCCACCATACCTCTCGTCGGGGTTTCGGGGTTTACAATGATAATGTGCATTCATCGCCTGGAGCTGCGATATGCCGATTCCCGACATCCTCTATACTCCTTACACCTGTCCTGCATGAACTCCTGGGTGGCCCACAGCCTATACCTCTTATCGGGAAATCGCGTATCGCGATTTCGCGATGTCTGATGTTCAAAGTTCTTATCCAACCCCGAAACTCCGAACAGGGCTATGATCTACGGTTCAAATTCATTCTTATCCAATGGCTGTGATTACTTCACGAAATCGCATTTCGCGATTTCGGAGTTCTTGATGCATTGTGTTCTTTGTATTATGAACTCCCGATCCCTGAATCTCCGATGCCACCTGTCCTCTGCGCTGTCACCACACATGATTCGACACGTATTAAACACTGCCACGTGTCACTCTGATTCATTACTTGTATGTGTCTGAAGTGTCGAATCTGTCTGACACTTGTCACTACCTGGTTGTGCCACGTGTCGCTTAGCTGACGTGGTCTGTTGACGTGGGTCGAGTCGATGTTGATCTGACGGTTCAGTTTCCGTCGGGATTTCGCATATCGCGAAATTGGGGATTTCGTTGTAGAGTGAACTTTGCCTTATGAAATCCTGATCCCCGAATTGCCGATGAGGCCTCCTGGTTGCCACGTGTCCATACAAATGAACGGTCCAGATCCCTGCTTGATTTAACGACTGCGATCAAATCGCGAAATCGCGTCTCGCGATTTCGGGGTTTTCGTTGTCGAGTGAACAGGACATTTCAAAGTCCCGATCCCCGATTTGCTCCTTTGGATTATCTCTCTCGCAACTTTTATAGATCTGACGGCCCTCGTTCTTTCGGGAAATTTGTATGAGATCCTACGGTCACTGATTCTTCTTCCTTTTTCCTCTGTAAGCTCTTGCTGCGCACGTTTTCTTCAAGGCTGTTCCTCCTGAGCTTTTACTTCCAAATCCCCACGGGGTTTTATCCTTCTTATCCTGCTGTCTCTATTGTTGCCATTAATGACAAAAACCATCACTGCATTCTATCCACTGAATTTTCCAACACTCTCCTGCTGTCCATCTCTTTGTTTCTTTGGAGCTCTGCAGTCTTTCTTCAGATGTCCTTTCTTCCCACAATTCCATCACTCTATCTTTCAAAGTTTGGATTTGGATCCGCCCTTCCTAGAATTTCCGCGGTTTCCTGAGCCCTTTCCTCTATCCTTTTGTCTTCCCCTATTCTCCATGTTCAACGCATTTCCCGATGTCTCACCTGTTCTTTTCCATCGCATTTCCTCACTAAGGATAACACCAACAACATCATCAAATTTTAAAGTATTTGAACCAGAGACAGAGTTACTTACAGCCATGACCAAGCCATTCCATCTTTCTGGCAATGAGCACAAGATTAGAAGAGCCCTAACCTCATCATCAAAGTCCACTTTTACAGAACTTAGTTGATTAGTAACCGTATTAAATTCATTTAAATGATATGCAACAGAACCACCTTCTGACATCTTCATATTAAATAATCTCTTCATTAGAAATACCTTATTCGACGCCAAGGTTTTTTCATACAATTTCGCCAATGCATCCATCAAACCCTTAGTTGTCTTTTCTTTCGAAATATTGAAAGCCACCGACACTGCCAGGCTCAGTCGTATCGTTCCTAGAGCCTTTCTATCAAGAATCTCCCATTCTTCGTCCTTCATGGCCGTCGGCTTCTTTTCTACTCCACTCAATGGTAGGAATAGATCCTTCTGATATAAATAGTCTTCCATATGCATCTTCCATAACTGGTAGTTTTGGCCGTTAAATTTCTCGACCGTAAACTTTCCATATTCTGACATTGCTCCCACTCGAACCAGGAACCCTCTTTTCCTGCGAGTTATGGGGGCCCGCTTGCCCCGAGACCCCCTAGCTGGGGGGATATCCCCCTCGGACCCCGCAGAGGGGGTACCCCCCCTGTGCACTCCCCCGCATGGAAGAGTGTACATATTTCTGGTGTGTAAATACTTCATGGGGTATAAACACGACTGAAAGCAAGGACCTCTGAATCAGGAATATAATCAGGCTCCACAACCAACAGGATCTACGGTCTAGATATCCCTTTGATCGATGGCTACGATCAATTTGGTGTTTTGTGTTTTGTGAATTCACACTTCACGAAGTCTGTTCGCTCCTCCTCCCAGTCACCAAAATGTCGAAATACTCCCACATTGCGAATCGACTGCCCTAATCCTCCGAAGATCTAATGGCTCTGATCTTGTCGAGGTTTTGATGGTCGAGAGTCCCAGTTGCTAATCCTTTGTGCTCCCGGTTGTCGAAATGACGAAATATTGAGGATTTTGATCAATGACTCACAATGCCCCTTAAGATATACTGCCCAGATCCTCTCCTCTTGAATCATTATTTCATGATTCAGGGTTTTGGGAGTTAAGGACCTATGTCCTCAAAACCTACGATACCCAAAATCACGAGGTGGACCTATGGTCCATATCTTTCTGGGATCGACAGATGTTATCCCTCCTAAGCTTTGGGAGTTGAAAAATTCTCATCATTAAACTTCTCGCAGCTCCACTTGATCCAATGGTCTATTGTGATTCAGCGTTCCTCCTCGAGGGCTCTCCACCATCCGTTAAGATCTTTGAAATTCTCCCTCCTGGGCATACGCAACATTAAATCCTACGCACTTGTCTCGAATCCGACAATCACTTAGTTGCCACCATGATCTAATGGTCGAAAGCACTCCTTCTCCTGAGATTTTTACTCTTTCAGGATTAGAATATTTTCCAAGTCTCGAAGACTCGATCTTGTCCTTCTCTTAGGAATGGGTTCCTTGGATCTCGATAACACTTATCCGAAGTATTATTCCTCCTAAGCTTTGTCTTATGCATGCCTCAACTTCCTGTGCACTCCTTGCATCTGACGGATTTCCATAACTCAGATCCAAGGGATTTATCACAGAGAAATTCCTCCTGCTTTCCTAGTGTTTCTCCCTGGCTCCATGCACACCTTGCAGATCTTCAAATGAAGCGAAACAATTGAAACTGAAAAAATACTATTCACACTTCCATTCACTCATAGTGAGATTCATTCACTTTCTCATAAAAACATAAACAACAGAAAAATGCAAAAACAATTCGCAGACCATGCATATGGGTCAATTTTCCTTCTATTATATTCACAAGTGCCAAAATGGATACAAAAATATCAAAATTACAATAGCTTCAAAAACTTGAGGTTTTTTGCTAACTTGTAGTTCTCCTACGACTACTCTCCCTCTGTATTGCAGCTTTCCCTATCTGAACATACAAAAACTCCATTTAAATCAGAGGTCTTTCTAGGGTTTCCCATGCCTACTCATATACTCTAAGACTTAATCTATTGAATAAATTAGACCAATCGCATTCGAGAGCCGTAGTGGAAACTCCTGCTCCTCTTGTGATTTTCAAAACCGTGCCTCAAAGGGTAAATTTCGGAACTGTTTCAAGCATCCATCCAAAGGTAAATTCTAGTGTTGAGTTAAGGAGGGTTTCAAAATTGACTGCAACTGCCAACATTGAAGTTCTAGAAGAACTCCCACATGCTAATTGGTTCTACCTGTGCGCGCTTGCCAGTGATGGTCCTGCATCATACTCCCCTTGACAAAAATTCATAGACTCATGTCCATGAGCTCCTGCAATGATTTTCGCTGCTTCCGGATGACAACTTTGTTTTCCCAACTGGCATCTTCAATTGGGTGCCCCTTCCATTTGACCAGATATTCAAAATAGGTTTTTCTTCTGGTCTTCTTGCCAATCCTCTGATCTACAATTTTCTCCATATGTGGCTTTTCTTCTACAGGCATCTGTTTCTCCGACTAAATCTTTTCTTGATCTTTTGATACCTTTGTGTCATCATTCCTGTAAGGATACAGGTCTGAAACATTGAATATGGGCGATATGCCCACACCATATGGTAGCTCAATCTCATAGGCGTTTGCATCAAACTTCCTCAAGATCTTACAGGGTCTTATCTTCTTTATTTTCAATTTGTTATATGTTCCCCTAGGGAACCTTTCCTTCATGATATGTGCTAAAACCTGATATCCTACTTCATATTGAAGTTCCCTGTGATGTTGATCATCTCTCTTCTTGTATTTCTGGTAAGAACTTTGAAACTGTTCTCTGATCTGGTTATGGAGTTTCTGCATTTCAACAGCAAAATATTCTTCTCTAGGGCTTATGATCTCACCCTATTCTAAGTCTCTCAACTCAGACACTCTCTTGGGTTGCACTCCATATAATATTTGGAATGGGATCTTTCTAGTGCTCCTTTTTGGTGAGTCATTGTATGCAAACTCTGCTTGTGGCAAAATCTGATCCCATTGATTATGATGTTCAGTGACTAAACTCCTTAATAAATTTCCCAGACTTCTATTCACTACCTCAGTCGGGCCATCTGTCTAAGAGTGATAAGTTGAGATGAAGGAAAAATGTGTCCACATATTCTTCCACAACGTCCTCCAAAAGTGACCAACAAATTTTGTGTCTGTGTCCGAGACAATGCTCCTGGGTAGGCCGTGAAGGCTCACAACTTCTTTGAAAAACAGATTTGCAACATGTGTTGCATCACTGGCCTTCTGGCATGGGATGAAATTTTCCATCTTTGAAAACCTATCCACTACCACAAATATGGAATCAAATCCCCTTTGTGTTCTTGGCAATACCAATATAAAATCCATGCTTATTGCATCCCAAGGCCTCTCTAGTATTGGCAATGGTTGATACAATCCAGTGTTGTATCTTTTCCCTTTTGCATGTTGGCAGATCCTACATCTGTTCACAAACTTTATCACCTCTATCCTCATACTTGGCTAGTATTATGAACTGCTTAACTATGCAAATGTTTTATCATGGCCAAAATGTCCAGCCAATCCTCCACTATGCTTCTCCTTCAGAATATTATCCCTCATTGAACATGTTGGTATGCATAATTGATTTCCCTTGAACAACAATCCCTCTTGAATCATGTACTTCATCCACTGGCTCTTGTCTCTCAACACAGGATTAGCACATGCTTCATATGCCTCCTTGAAATCTGCATCATCATGATACATATCCTTAAGGTGTTCAAACCCATTTTGCATAAATAATTTTTTCATAAATTCAACCCATTTTGCATGCCTCTGATTCAATTTCTCTTGTCTACTTATGAATTTTAAAGCTTGTTTATCACTATACAAGTCAAATTATTGTGGGACAAGATAATGACTCCATTTCTTCAAGGCTTGAATTATGGCATAAAACTCATTTTCATATGTGGAGTACATCCTCTTGGTCTCATTCAACTTCTCACTGAAATAGGCAACAGGTCGATTGCCCCGACTCATAACTTCTTCTATTACGACTCCACTTGCATCACATCTTACCTGAAATGTCTTTTCAAAATTTGCCAACACAAAAATTGGTCATTCTGATATCGTCTCCTTCAGTATATTGAAGCTCCTTTCGGCCTCCTCTGTCCATTTGAATGACTTGTGCCTTTTCTTCACGGTATCCATCATTGGTGCACAAATCCCACTGAAGTCTCTAATGAACTTCCTATAGAAACTCGCTAATCCATGAAAGATCCTTACCTCAAACAACTTCTCATGTTGTAGCCTCCTCATTAATAACGTTAGGTGCCTCAAATGCTCTTCTTTAGTCTTGCTAAATATCAATATATCGTCTAGATATACAACTACACATTTTCCAATGAAATCTTTCATAATTTCGTTCATCAACCTCATAAAATTTCTTGGGGCATTTATTAAGACAAATGGCATAACAAGTCGCTCATACAAACCTTCATTTGTCTTAAATGTTGTTTTCCATTCATCACCTTCTCTCATCCTGATCTGGTGATATCACTTTTGAGATCTATCTTAGAAAATAAATTTTCTCTACTTAAGTAATCCATTAAATCATCCATTCTCAGTAAAGGGAATCTATACCTGATGGTGATCTTTTTGATGGCTCTTGAGTCTGTGCACATTCTCCATCCTCCATCTTTCTTTGGGCTCAACACAGTTGGTACTACACATGGACTCAAGTTCTCTCTGACCAAACCCTTTTCTAGCAACTCTTGGACTTGGTTCTTCACCTCCTCATTCTCTCGAGGTGTCAATCTGTATGTTGTTTTGTTCAGCAGGCTCTCTCCTGGTATCAATTCAATATGGTGAATGATACTCTTGATGGGTGGCAATGAGTTTGGAAACTCATCCACCACTATATCAGTGAAATTATCTAGGAATTCCTGAACTTCTTCAGGAAAATCATCCATCAATGTACTCGTAAGGATAACTCTGGGATTTCTCACCACAATGAATTGCATCTCTTATTCTTACTTGACTTATTTTAGGAGTTTCTTCCCACTCATGAGAAGTATCCTTGTGTTGGCTTCCTCTTTCACTCTCTTCTCCTCCATTGGCGGAAACATATGTGTCCTACCATTCTTCTCCAAGGTATATGTGTTTTTCCTCCCATCATGAATGACATTCCTATCAAACTTCCATGGTCTTCCCAACAAAATATGGCATATGTCCATGGGAATTACATCACACAAGATTTCATCTTTATAACCTCCTATCTTAATTTCAACCAGGCATTGTTTAGTAATCGTTACCTGGTGTCCTTTTTGCAACCATGAGACTTTGTATGGATTTGGGTGTGCAGTTGTCTTCAGCTCCAATTTCTAAACCATCTCTGTGGATATTAGGTTGTCAGTTCTCCCACTGTCAATGATCACCTTTCATACTTTATCCTTAGTTTTGCAAGTTGTCCTGAAGAGATTGTTCCTCTGCACTGGCTTTTCAACCTCTACCTCTAGTTTTAAGAGAATTTTTCTCAACATCAAGGATGCTCCATCCTCTACTCCTTCTTCTTCAACACCTCTTCACTGTGATTCTGAAATGTGAGCCTCTCCTCCTTCCTTCTTCTTCTTGGGGCATTCCCAAGACATATGTCTTGTTTTTCCACAGGCATAACATCTTACTCCTCCTCTACCTCTTCCTCTAGAAGAGTTTCTTCCACCATATTGTCTCCCTATGGAACTTCCTCCTCGTTCGGAGTGATTGTGTGGTTTCTCCACTTCGTCCTTAGAATGATGTATTATGTTATGGTTAAACCCCTTTCCTTTTCTTGGGACCGATATTTTACCTCTTCCTCGCTGGATTTGTTTTTTGGTCATCTTCTCCTCTGCCTTCAATGCAAACTGATAAGCATCCTCCATAGTCCTAACTATCATCATGTTGATCTCATCCTAGATTTCATATCTCAAGCCATTTACATATATGGAAACTTTTTCTTCATCTCTCTCCCTTTTTCTAGTTCTGATGTTCAGCCGGTAGAACTCCTCGGTGTACTCCTTAACTTTCATCCCTTTCTGTCTCAGGTTCTGTAGCTTCTTGAAAAGTTTGATCTAGTAGTCCTTGGGTATGAACTTAGCCTTCATCTTGGCTACCATTATGTCCCAACTCTTTATCCTCTGCTTTCCTTTACTTCTCCTCTCAACCTACAATTCATCCCACCACAGTGTTGCATGCCCTTTTAGCCTGGTGACTACTTCTTTCACCTTCTTATCCTCATCAACATCTTCATAGTCGAAGTGTTTTTCCATGGATCTTATCCAATACAACATTTCTTCAGCATCTAGATTATCCTCATACATGGGAACCTTTGTCTTAGCTCTGCCTCCCAACCTGACAACTGCTCTCAACAAATGTTCTTTTGTAGAATCCTCTCCTGCAGCTTCTTTAACCTCAACCTCTTCACTTTTTGCATCACTGATGTCTCCAACATCAGGTTCTCTTCTCTGCGCTTATTCCATCATTTCCAATATGGCACGAAGCTCTCGCATCTCCCTCTCTATAGTACAATTGGCTAAAGGTGCCTCTCCTCGTCTCCTTGGTGGCTTTGTGTTGACTTCTTGTCACAAAAAGAGTACAACTTCAAGTTATTTGTCTCCTCCTTTTCTCTTTTTCTCTCACCTGAAGTCCACAGAAGAAGAATTTAAGCTCTGATACCACTTGATGAAAACCCCTTATCCCTCCTAAGGGCCGCGCAACCTCTCAGTCAGGATCTCCGATTCTGGAGCTGGAATGGATATCCTGGTTCTGAGATGAAACCTATAACACCAAGTCCACAGACCCTTGTCTGTGTCTTTCCCATGCAAACCAACACTAGGCATAAGCCCCAAAATCCACGTGACTGCAGGTACGCGCACAGGAATTCAGATGCAATGGTTCCCTAGCACAAACCCCTTTGAGTCCCAAAATGCCGATGAGGGCTAACGAAGATTAGCTCCTCCCTTTCCTAAGCGCACATGATCACATGCCCATGACCACCAGCTTTGCGACGAAGCGCTTATGGCTCCTCCAAGTCACGAAAGCCGAAATCATGATGATCTAGGATCTACGGTCCAGATCTCCCTTTGATCGATGACTACGATCAATTCAGCGTTTCGCATTTCATGACTTCTCACTTCATGAATTTTGTTAGCTCCTTCTCCCGGTCGCCAAAACGCTGAAATAATCCCATGTTGTAGATCGACGGCCCTAAGCCTTTGAAGATCCGATGACTCTGATATTGTCAGGGTTTTGCTGGTTGAGAGTCCTGGTTGCTAGTCCTTTGTGCTCCCGGTTGCCAAAATGATGAAAGATTGAGGCGTTTGATCAATGGATCACAATGCCCCTTAATATCTACAACCCATATCCTCTCCTCTCAAATCGTTATTTTGTGATTCGAGGTTTTGGGAGTCAAGGACCTCTATCCTCCCAACCTACGATACCCGAAATCATGAGGTGGACCAATGGTCCAAATCTATCTGGGATCAACGATTGTTATCCCTCCTGAGGTTTGGGAGTTGAAAAATCCTCTCCGTTAAACTTCTCGTAGCCCCACTTGATCCAACGGTCTATGGGGATTCAACGTTCCTCCTCGAGGGCTCTCCACCGTCTGTTCAGATCTTCTAAATTATCCCTCCTGGTCATACACAACGTTAAACACTGTGCACTTGTATCGAATTTGATGATCACTGAGTTCCCACCATGATCCGACAGTTGACAACACTCCTTCTCCTTATCTTTTTTACTCTCTCAGTCTTAGAAGATTTTCTATGTCCCGAAGACTCGATCTTCGCCTTCTCCTGGGAAATGGGTTCCTTGGATCTTGATAACACTTATCCGAAGTGTTATTCCTTTTGAGCTTTTCCTTGTGTAGGCCTAGACTTCCCACACACTCCTTGCGTCTGAGGGTTTTAGATAACTCAAATCCAAGGGATTTCGCACAGATAAATTTCTCCTTCTTTCCCTGTGTTTCTCCCTGGCCCCATGCACACCTTACAGAGCTTCAAATGAAGAGAAATAATTGAAACTGAAAAACTACTATTCACAGTTCCATTCACTCATAGTGAGATTCATTCACTTTCTTATAAAAACATAAACAATAGAAAAATACAAACACAGTTCATAGACCATGCATCTGGGTCAATTTTCCTTCTGTTATATTCACAAGTGCCAAAATGGATACAAACATATCCAAATTACAATAGCTTCGAAAACTTGAGGTTTTTTTCTAACTTGCAATTCTTCCGCGACTACTCTCCCTCTGTATTGTATCTCTCCCTATATAAACATACAAAAACTCTATTTAACTCAGAGGGGTATCTAGGGTTTCCCTGCCTACTCATCTACTCTAAGACTTAATCTATTGGCTAACTTAGACCAGTCGCATTCTAGAGCCGTAGTGGAAACTTCTGCTCCGCTTGCGATTTTCAAAAACGTGCCTCAAAGGGTAAAGTTTGGCACTGGTTCAAGCCTACCTCCAAAGGTAAATTATGGCGCTGAGTTAAGGCATGTTTCAAAATTGGCTGCAACTTCCAACATTGAAGTTGTAGAAGAACTCCCACGTACTGAGTGGTCCTGCCTCTGCGCACTTCCCAGCGATGCTCCTGCATCAACTAGGTTTATTCACTTACCAGTTAAAATCAAGACGTTCCCTTCAGGGTTCACTATGTGCTCCAAGGGTGCCACTTGCCTCTATTTGTTTTATTTATGTGACGTTCCCTTGAATATGCATTACATTCTCCAAGGGTGCCACTTGCCTCTTTCCATTTTCTTTGCGCAACGTGCCCTTCAAGACGCACTATGTGCTCCAAGGGTGCCACTCGTCTCTTGACTAAATTTAGTAGTTTTCAAACTCCTGGGGTCAATACTCTGCCATGTGATATTGTGGGAGACTAAGGGCCTCTAAGGAATAATGCCCCTGCCTTATTGTACACCCCTTAGAATCATCGTGAGCGGCTATCACAGTCTTCCCTTACGACATCACGTGTATTCTAGAACTAGGTAATTGTTAACCTACAGTTCGAGCCACGGTGGGAGTGCTAGTAGGTTGTGGCAGGGTTTTTTCCACACCTCTCCCTCAATGTATATGGTTATCATGCATGACCCCTCTACTCCATATGTGAGTCTGGTCAGCAAGAAATCATCATCCTGCATCCATCAGAAAATCATGTCAGCGAAAATAATCAATCATCATAACATCTAATCACATGTACATATGTCACATCAACAACATTCAAACCCAACAGTCCACTCCCTGACTCGATCTGGAGTCCAAGGGGTTTCATCAATGCCTCTGCATCCTCGAGGTCCAAAGTCCTACACACTTAAGACAACCCAGTTAATATCACCTATCTATGTAAATACAACCAATAACATATCATCAAATCCATAATATCTTGTAATCATAATCAAAACAACCAATAAATATAATAACCCGGATCACTTGCAAGAAAGTGTCCTCAAAGAATATGTTTGCTCAGTACATGCAAGAGTGGGATGTTACATACACCCCCTCTTGGTTTAAACTTTGTCCCAAAGTTTCACAGTATATAAATGTCGAGATAAAGTGTATCACAGTAAAACAAGTCTATCTATCAAACAAAAATGGAAACTGTTGGCGCATAACATATGCGTCCTCACAGGTCGCTGAGTGCGAACTATAGTTGTCCCACTGAACCTTGACCTGATCTATATTTCCACGTTGTAGTTGTTGAATGTGATGGTCCAAGATGTGGATTGGCTCCACTGTGAGCACACCCTCGTCAGATACCTGCAAGGAACTCGTGTCAATAACATGTGTAGGATCACTAATATACTGTCTCAGAACATATACATGGAAAACATTGTGCATACGCCAAAAAGAATCACACAAGGATGGTCTATAGTCTACGGGCCCTTTCTTTTCCACAATCTTGAAAGTTCCCACGAACCTAGGAGAGAGTTTAGCACCCTTACCAAACTTGATCGAACTCTTATGTGGTTTCACCGGCAAGAAGACTCAATTGCCAACTTCATAACTACAATCGACACGATGCGCATCGGCATAACTCTTATGTCGATCCTGTGCTTCCTTGATCCTTTGTCTTATTGTTTTCATTTGATATTCCATTTCTTGTATCGCTTCTGGTCCCACCAGGACCCTATCCTCAAGCCAATCCCAAATCAAATACTTTTGACACGGTCACCCGTAAAGAAACTCGAAAGGCGCCATCTTCATGGTGCTTTGATTTGTTATATGCAAATTATACCAGTGGCAAGAATTCTTCCAAACGCTTATGTTGGTCCATAATGTACATACGCAACATGTCCTCCAAGATTTGGGTTTTTCTTTCGGTCTGTCCATTTGTCTCTGGGTGATATGCGGTACTAAAGTTAAGTTGGGTTCTCAAGGCCTCTTAGAAACTAGTCCAAAATCGTCCAGTAAACATCGATCCTTGATCATATATAATTCTCTTAGGCACACCATGCAGCCTCACAATCTCACCGATGAAAAATATATCTATGTCAAGTGCCTGTTACGTTGTACACGCATGAATAAAATGAGCACTCTTCATCAGAGCATCCAATACAACAAAAATTTAGCCATGTCTCCTTGCCGTCAATGGAAATCGAACAATGAAATCCATTGAAATGAACTCCCATTTTGATTCAGGAATAGTGTGTGGCTGTAGTAATCCTACCAGATGTCTATGTTCAACTTTCACCTCCTAAAATTCTACACATTTGGCCACATAGTTGACTATGTCCACCTTCATTCCTTTCCAGAAGAATCAGGGCTTAAGGTCTGCCCTCATCTTCGTGACTCTTGGGTGAGACATGTACACTGCTTTGTGAGCCTCGTTTACTCCGATTTTTACTGTTAGGATGTTAGTATATGCATATACTAACATCACATCATTTTCATCATTCTTCTAACAATGATAATCAACAAAATATTATACATTCATTCAATCATTTATATATACACTAACATAACATAAACCCATCACACCTATAACAAATTTGTAATCAAAAGAATATTAACCAGAGTACGAGTAAATGTTCTTATCTAAAAACTGTTGCTAGGAAAAAAATGGAACAATCACGTTCCACCCAGCCATAGAACAGAACAACCAAGTTACTTGCTACGTTCACCCCCTAGCTTGACCATGAGTCCATACGGGTGAATTTAAATGATCCTCCTTTGCTACAGTCCTCTTTTACAGATCAGAAATTCCCTTGTCTGACACTAAACAATGTTCATAACAATAAGTAGTACTATTTCACCATCATACTAAGTCGCGTCCTGCCTCCTCCATATGTTGTATATATTGTGCATCTTGTGTATCTTGTGCCTAGGTCTTTTCTTCCCTCCTTGGGAATTTTTGCAGCTTTACAAATCCCTGATTTTCAGGGGCTACTAGTGGTAAAATTCCTCATTTGCCACTTGTAAAAATCATCCCTGAGGCAACTCAAATATGTTCCCCACTCATGGAGTCATGGTCAGTTATTTTCAACCTGGTTGTTCCATTTGTATTCCAACATTTAATATATAAATTTTTTGTCTTTTACATGTGTCACAATCAAAGAGTTAGTTGGGAAAATCAAATCCTTTCCCAACAATCATAAATAATTAATTACAATAATCAAATTCTAAATTTGTATTTTCCATAAATGGCAAATAATTTCCAAATACGAATTTCCCAAAAGCATAAATTTATTCCTAAGTACACATAGACTTTAATAATTAATTATTATTGGGGATATTACAAGTTTTGTCTTAAAAACATAAAAGGTTGTAAAAATTTTGGGTCCTATGGTACCCCAACGGTAGATAAGGACCTACTGACTGTAATAGTTAATTTTGTGAGACAATACGAGGTCTATTGTATCAAGTATCTTTCTGGGGTAATAGATGTAAATAAATAATGTACTTGGAATTTTATTCTTTCCACCTGTTATCATCCTGATAGTAATGCAATAATAGTACAGTCTAATTTTATTTATTTTCCTACAATAATTGATTATGTACAGACTCAACAATAATCCGAATACATATCTTTATTGGCCAATAGGCACATAAGTATACGTTTTATATATATATATATAGACACACAACAATCATATTTCAGAGAAACGTTATTACCAATATCATTATATTATAGCAAGTCATCATGGCTATGCAATCTCTTTAAATAGATTTCACTTATGTGTATACAAGTCCAAACATATTCCTAAAAAATAAAAACCATAGATATACCATCAATAATGAAAATCATGTCTAATATACATATTTGAATAAGTTGATGATGGAAAACAAAAGGAGCAACCACGTTCAACCCAATCGTAGAGTAGAACATCCATAGTCACTTGCCGTAATCACCCCCTTGCCTGACCATGAGTCCATAAGGGAGAAATTGAATTATTGTTCTCAACTATAGTCACCAACAATAGATCAAAGTATGCCTTGCCTCACACTGTAAGTTCTCATAACAACAACCAATTCTCAATTCCCCAACATAATAAGTAACGTCCTGCCTCCTACATATATTATATATATTCTTGTGTCAAGGTCTTTCATTCCTTTCCCTCCTTGAGGAAATTCGCAGCATTACAAATCCCTGATTTTTAGGGGCTACTAGTGGTCAAATTCAATTTTTTCCACTTGTAAAAATCATCCCTGAGGTAACTCAAACTTGTTCCCCACTCATGGAGTCATGGTCAACTATTTTTAACCTGGTTGTTCCATTTGTCTTCGAGCATTAAATTTATTAAAATTTTGTCTCATACATGTGTCCAATAAAAGAGGACAGTTGGGAAAGTCAAATATTTTCCCAACAGTCATCAAATAATTAATTACATAATCCAAAATTCCAAATTCATATTTTCCATAAATGGAAAATAATTTCAAAATATGAATTTTCCAAAAACAAAAATTTATTTCAAAATTCAACATAGAATTTAATTTTCTAAAATTTGAGGATATTACATCCTCTCCCCCTAAATTACAACACTGTCCTCATTGTTCATTCCTCTCTCAGAATAGGGTTGGATAAGATTTCAACATATGTTCTTCCAATTCCCAAGTGGCCTCCTCAGGACTAAAGTGTTTCCGTTGCACTTTTACGTGCGCAATGGCTTTGTTCCATAGTATTGTTTCTTTCCTGTACAAAATGCACAGAGGTTATTCTTGGAGCTCGCCTTCTGGTTCCACCTACACCATGTTCCAATCAATGATGTGAGTAGGATCATGAATATACCTTTTTAGTAATGAAACATGAAAAACATTATGAACTTTTAAATTTGCAGGAAGTGCTAGTTGATACGCCACGGTTCTGATTCGAGTTAAAATATCGAAGGGGCCACAAAACCTTGGTGTAAACTTTGAACAACTTCCTAGCTTTAAAGAACTAATTATTTCTTTGACTTTTAGATATAGATGGTCCCCGATTTGAAATTCCTGATGTCTTCTTTTTAAATCTGCATAGCTTTTTTTTTGGTCTTGGGCCTCTTTTTAGTTCTGATGTACTCTTTTTACCATTCTCTCCATTTCCTGGAGAATTTTCGGTCCTACCATAATTCTATCAACTGGATTGTAATAGCTAATCAGGATTGTACCTTTCCGTCCATATAATTCTTCGAAGGGACTCATCTTAGCTGATGTTTGATAACCATTGTTTTAAGAAAATTCAACTAAGTGGAGGTACTCCTCCCACTTAGTTGGTTTTGTCCTTACGTACATTCACAACATATCTTCGATAATCTGGTTTGTTCATTTTTTTTTTCCATCTATTTTTGGATGGTAGCTTGTGCTGAAATTCATGTTAGTATCCAATCATGCAAGCAATTCCTTCCAAAAATTTGACATAAATTTGACATCTCTATCGAAAATCACCATCTTAGGAATTCCATGAAATCTAAATATTTCTTTCTTAAAAAAATCAACGATATTAATTGCTTTATAAGTAGATTTCACAGGTATATAATGTGCATATTTTCTTAGTTTATCAATCACTACCATAATCGAGTCATTTTGTCTTTGAGTCTTAGGAAAACCTGTGATAAATTCCATTGAGATAATATCCCATTTCCATTCTCGTATAGGTAGAGGTTGTAATAGACCTGTTGGATGCTGATGTTCAACCTTTACATGTTGACAATCAAAGCATTTAGACAAATATTCCGTTGTTTCATTCTTCATGGTAGGCCAATAAAACAATTTTCTTAAGGCTATTATCGTTTTCTGGTATCCTGGGTGACAAGAATACGGATTTTTGTGCAGTTCGTCAAGAATGGTTGTCTTTAAATCAACATAATTAGGTACATACAACTAGTTTTTGAACCTTAACAGTTCATTTTTATCTAAACTCAGATATGTTATGTTCATTTTTTCTACATTTCTTTGCAATTATGTTGTTGTTTTAATGTAATTTTCATCATTACTGCTTGCAGATTTTTTTCTTTGTTCAATATCATTTTCTTCTTTGCTGATACTTACTTCATAGAGTATGCTAGTTGTCCGACTTAGTGCATCTACAACTTTGTTTTCATTACCTTTGATGTCTTGTACCTCGAAATCAAATTCTCTTAAAAAGGCCAACCATCTTTATTTCCATACGTTGAGATCTGGTTGACTGAACAAATACCTTACACCACTATTGTCAGTTAATAACATAAATTTCCTTCCCATCAAATAATGTCGCCACATTTTAATGCATGAATTACGACTGCTAGTTCTAAATTATGAGTAACATAATTTCTTTCATGTTCTTTCAGTTTACGAGATTCATAAAAGATGACATGTATGTCTTGTGTCAATACACCTCCTAATCCCTCTTTGCTTTCATCCACACAAACTGTAAAATATTTATCGTGATCCACTACCTTTAGGATAGGTGTTGTAATTAACAGTCTTTTGAATTGATCAAATTTTTCCTGACACTTTCGTGACCAAGTAAATCTTATTCCCTTTTTCTTTAGTGATGTAATCGAATACGTGATCTTAGAAAACCCTTCAATAAATCTCTGGTAATAACTAGTAATTCCCATAAAGGATCTGATGTCTGCAACATCCTTCGGGATAGGCCATTCCATAATGGATTTTATCTTTTCTGGATCAACTACAATACCATCTTTGGCTATTATGTGTCCTAAGTACAAAATCTTTCTTTGGTAGAAGTCACACATATCAAACTTAACATACAGTTTATGTTCCCTTAAATTCTGCAATACTATTTGCAGATATTCTTCATGTTCTTCTTCTATTTTCGAGTAAACTAAAATATTATCAATAGAAACCAACACAAATTTATCTAGATATTTGATGAATATACTATTCGTCGAGCACATAAAGGTTGTTGGTACATTAATAAGCCCGAATGGGATTACGCCAAACTCATAGTGTCCATAATGTGTTCTAAAAGTTGTTTTATTTATTTCTTCATCCTTTATTCTGACTTCGTGATATCTCAACCTTATATTCAGCTTAGAAAATCTCTTTTCTCCTCCCACTTGATCAAATAGGTCATTAATCCTAGGTAAGGGATACTTATTCTTAATCATCATTTTATTCAGTTGTCGATAGTGAATACAGAGTGTCAAAGCCCAATATTTCTTCTTAATGATTAAAGCTAGTGCTCCCCAATGTGAAACGCTTGGTCTGATATACTCTGTTGGACATATTGTTATCGATGTATTGTCATTTATGTCAACATTTGATGATGCATATGAAGCTCAGAAAGGAAAGCGCAGTACAAAATCTAATGAAGATCAAGGATCAAAAGGAAGAGCGCATTGCAGAAGTGTCGTCGGGATCGATGGATATATTGAGAAGTCGATCAATGCACCTGAAAAGTTGAGAAGCCTCAGTAGCCGTCTGATCAAGAAAATTGACGGGGTTGACCGTCTCATATAAAGGATGTCGGTTTAAGGAACATTGGAGGATTGGTCAACTACCATATCAAGTTGTGACTGTCGGATATGAAATATAGATCAATGGTAGGGATGAATTGCAGAGAGCGAAAGAATAATTAAATGACTCGTGAATTACAATTCCAAAATTAGTCTAGATCGGTAGATCTCATAAACTCAAATATCAACGACTGTGGTTTATCCAACAAACAAGCATATTAAGTCGAATTAAGTCGTGACTGTCAGATGCGTAATCACCATATCAACGGTAGGGATAGATTGTGGATATCGAAAGGAGAATTAAATATCATGCTATTTCCAATCCCTTGATTAGTTAGGACCGTCAGATCTTATAGCTTCGAAGATCGATGATTGTGGTTGACTCACCAACAACGCACTACTTCAAATTGCAGAGTTTGGGTGACGAGTTAAATCACTCACAAGTTGTGGTTTCAAAATCATCCTTGATCATTAATCCGCTTCGAGAGTCTTCATGACAGTTGGATCGAAGTTAAGTGGAAGGATAATATAAGCGAGGTAAAAGATCTCAGATCTCAATTAGCTAAAATTCTGAAGTGACTCTCAACCGTCGATCTAAGATATATTTTATATAGAATTATGATCGTTAGATCAAGGATATGAACATGTGTCACATAGAGAAATCTACATCAATAGACAATGCCAGTAAGGACATGTGGCACAATCCGATAATGGCAAGTGTCAAGTTAAAATCGACATTTCAGGTACATGAAAATCATGAATATGAGTGACACGTGGTAGACACTCATCTTGTGCCACATCATCAAGTAACGTAATAAAATTATGCCACTTTGAGAGTTTTACTTCAGAAGTTTCGACACCAGCAGATTCCCTAAGTCCTGAAGTCTCGAATTCTAAAGTCCCGAAGTGGACATGAGTCATCCAATCTGAAGATCACTTCAGGTGTATTCTCAACAATGGATCATATTACAGTGGAAGGATAATGTAATTAGAATAGCTGAAGTCCTGGAGTAAATGGTGACCATCCATATCAATGCTTGATTAATTCCTAGCCGTCAGATCAAGCAGTGAAAGGATGAGTGTAAGGATCAAATCTGACCATTGATCTGGTTCCGCGAAATAAACTGTCCGATCTGATTCGAAATTTTGAAAAGTTGAAATACCAAAGTCCTGAATTTCATCCATCTAATCATTGGATTAAATCACGACCGTTTATTTTATAAGCGCTCAAGAACTCGTTTGGCCTAGCGTTTGGTCACTGCCATTGGTCATATGGAATAAGAGATTTAAAAGGCAGAATATAATACGTCGCTAAATTGATAAGCCCATGGTTTTGTATCACTCGGTCACATGTAATAATTTGAAGTAAGTGCCTCTGCATAAATCCTTTTTCTACAAGTAATTGCAGAGATTGTGGATCGAGTTAAAAGGATGAAATTGATCCATAATTGTGATCAATTTATGAAAAGTCTTCACAGTAAAAATGATAAAACAATGATTATGGTTAAGTTAAATAAAAATGTGTGATGGTCCAAACAATGAGACACATTGTATCACCCTCACACCATTTTTAATATTATATATAAATGAGGAAGAGTGTTGATAAGAAGGTTTCTATGCAGTTCATATGATAAGATCAAAAGTAGAAGTGGATTCCAGGAAGGAAAACTGAAGATACTTATGCAGTGAGGGTGGAAGGGAGGAGGATGAAAGGATTCATATCCTTACTAAGAAAATTGTAAAATATAAGGGAGTTGGAGCTTCCTAGGGTTGGTGCCCTAAATACAAGGGAGTTGATGCTTTCTAGGGTTGGTTCCCTAAAGAAGAGGGAGTTGGTGCTTCCTAGTGTTGGTGCTCTGAAGAAGGGGATTGGTTCCTCCTAGAGTTGGTTCTCTAAAGAGGATTGGTGTCCTTCACTATTCTTTATAAAACTTGTAATTGTTGTTAAATGTATTTATAAAATTGATTTTACGTATAATTGATTATTGATTCATTGTGATAATTAATAAAATATAAAAAGTGACCGCTAATTGTTTAAAAAGGGTAATATTGATTCACCCCCCCCCCCTCTTAGTATTCCAACAATTGGTATTAGAGAAGGTGCCTTCAGAATAGTCTAACAACTGAGATGTAGATCTTGAAGATGGATCAACAAGAGGGAATGTCTAACAACAAAGCACCATTATTCAATGTAGGAGGCTATTCTCTATGGAAGTTAAGAATGAAAAACTTCTTGTTGTCTCTTGGTTTTGATATCTGGAAATCTGTTGTAGATGGTTACACTCCACCAATTGTTCCAACCAAAGACGTTGCAGGAAAGAAAATCTGTAATGACAACTCAAGAAAAGTTAATGGAATTCTAGGAGGGCTTACTAATTCCATATGTGTGAAGGTTATGCATTGTAAATCAGCCAAAAAAATCTAGGACAAGTTGGAGGTTTTATATGAAGGATATGAAAACATCAAGGAAGCTAAACTATAGACCTATAGAGCTCAGTTTGAAAATCTGAAAATGAAAGAAGAAGAAAACATTGTTGAATACTCTCATAGAGTAGATGAAGTGGTCAATTCAATCAGAGAAACGAGAGAAGAACTTGAAGATAAACCTATTGTGAAAAAAATACTAAGGTCATTACCTATGAGATATGATGCCAAGATCTCTTCAATTGAAGATAGGTCTGATCTTGACACACTCACAATTGATCAACTCCATGTAATTTTTACAGCGTATGAAATGAGAAGAAGGAATGATAAATCATCAAAAGATGAAACAACATTTAAATCATCTAAAGTGAGGCACAAGCAAAATACCAAAGATGATTTATCAGATATATCTGATGAAGAAACTGCAAACTTCATAAAGAAACTCAAGAAAGGGATAGGGAAATACAAAGGGAAGATTCCTCTAATATGTTTTAACTATGGAAAAATTGGACACTTTGCCAATAAGTGTCCCTATCCTAAGCAAGAGGAAAGTGATCGGAAGAAAACTCAAACTGATAATAAAAAGAAGTTCTACAAGAAAAAGAAAATGTTCTTTACACAAGAAGACAATAACTCATCAAAAGAAAATGAAGAAGATGAACCAGAGCTTCTATTTATGGGGATAAAATCACAAGATGATAGTCATTCGTAAGATGAAGAAGAAGTAAACTTATAAGAATAAATATTTAGTGTGATTTAAGAAATAAGAAAAACCAAAAAAAAAATAGGGTACTAAGGGAAGAGCTTCTAGAAATTAAAGAAGCTACTAAATCAAGAGAGAGGGAAGTTTCCAAAACTATCAAAGAATGAGAACAAATCATCAGTGATTTAAAGTCCCAACTCCTGGAAACTAATAAAATTGGAGAAGTCATTTTACAACAACTAAATTATAATAAACAAGTATGTGAGAAGCTAGAAGCTGGGATTAAGCTGCTAAAAAGTGAAATTGAGAAAGAAAAGAAGGGATCACAATTTGAAAATAGTTCAAAAATATTGGATGTAATTCTCAGTAGTCAAAGGTCACCAAACAACAATACTAGGTTGGGATACACTCAAGACTCAACTCCTACATTACAAGGATATATCAAGAAACAAATAAGTTATGTAGATACTCCGAAGAATTCATTAAAAAGGGTGGATAACCAGGAAAAAATGATGCCATTGAAAATTGTTACACATAAACAAAAATCAATACTCCATACTAGAGTAAAAATTGACAAGATAAATACAATCATCAGAAGGAATCCCCCTAATTATCTATTTATTGGATATTGTTCTCTTGCAATAATTTTGGACATAAGGCAGTACACTACAAAGCTTATGGACAACACGATTATAAAAATAACCAAAGATATAAAAAAAAATGAGTGCAATGCAGAAAAGAGAAACTATAACTCATTTTCTTCTTTACAAAGTGTCAATAGTGAATGCCAAAAATGCAACAACTATGGTCACAAAACCAGTGAATGTAGATTTCCAAAACATGATAAAATGATAAATGTTCGTATTAATCAAAAATGTATGGAAGAAAAGACAAACACAATGCAAAGTAGCCTTATATGCAAAAAACCAGGGATGTCTCTAATGACCCCAAACGTTACTACTACCAGCGAAGCAGAAAGTGATTTTTTTTTTTTGCTTTTAGGAATGAAGGTAACGACGACAACAATTAAACCACACAACTGACGACAAACACCATGCAAGCAGATCCAGAAATAGACAACAATGAATTAACATTAACACATCGAGCAGCTCGGTGAAACATGCGAAAATCAAGGACAAACAGAAACAACTACCCGCCCGACACAAACATGATGATGCCTACAAGCTAAGGGACAACATCCACATTCGTGACACAACGGTCTCGATGACCAATAAATAGAACCTCAATGGTGCGCAAACCAAACGCATGAAGGAATTACAACCCAAGTGCTAACAAAAACTTACAACGATCAACAACACCCAGAACGAGACGCCCGACTCCGACCAAGTTATCATTCACCGCTATCCAATAGGGCACACCATAATCCCCTCAGCTGGATTCATGCTGTCACAAGGCGATAGACAAGACAGTAACCGAGGCACAACAAATCCCAGGCAAACCTACATCAATTAAAGGACACGATTAGCCATCTAAGGATTATTCTCTTTCGATAGCCACAAGGAAATACTATCTAACCTTAATATCATTGTCTGTATAATTTCGTTGTCAACAATTCACATGGTTGTCTATCAAGGATCTATGTCTAACAATGGTAACACAATCTAACTGTAAAATCTCTGTCTATTAATAGATAGTCATCTAGCATTGATATCCTTCTAACATGTATTGCTATCTATTAATAAAGGCTGTCTAGATTATAATGTGGTCTATAAAATATATTATATAGAAGATTTGATAAGATATTGTTATCATTTAATATATAAAATCGTTGTCAAATAAAAGTTCAATCGCAGCCACACATTACGTAAAAATTGTTGTCAATAGTCCTTCAATTCACTATAATAACATATCGCCTACCTAACATATATCATTGTAATAATGATAATCACTGTAATAATATATCACTTTCCTTATTATCTAAAATTCCACTTACTCTAATTAATGGAGTACTTAACAACATTATTCTGGGATTTAATCAAGTCTTCGGCCATGAGTTTCATGGTTTTTTGCGTACTCTCAAATACTTGAAAATTAGAGTAAATTTTAATTTTCAAGTTGCTTATTAGTTAATATTTTTATCAACTTATATTGTTTTACTAAGGTTTTACACATGCAAATAGTTTTCCATTACTTTATGCTACCACTGTTATATTGATGTATGTAGCAGACCTATGGAGTTGAAGGGGCAAATTAAATAACAATAATTAGGGCAGAAGCACATCTGTCGAGGTTCCAACTTCAAATCTTTTATATATTTGGTTATCACGGTAATAATAATCGCCTGCCTAATGTTGATGTCTATTAAGGTCTATTTATAAATTTAAGGTAAGATTTTTATAAATCTTTGGGTAGGTCACTATCACACATATAAGTGTACATAAAATTTTTGTCTATTAAACATACAAGATGACTATTAAATTCTAAATCCAAACTACACAATCTTTTTCCAGAAATAAAAATTACTCTTATATTTATAACAAATATAAACGAATTACATTTCACATCTTGTTCAATAAAATTTTGAGGCCGAACGGACATTATTGGTAGATCGAGTCCATGCTTTTATATCCAAAAAATCGAAACTGACAACCGATGTTAATAAAAAAACGCCACCTCTATTTTGATGTCCATGAATCACCTGGAACCTTTAACAGTCGTGAATGAGGTCCTATAATTACAGTGATAGAGCCTCCAGTTCATGAAAAGAGCCTTCCAGGTTTATGGAGTGATGGCCAAAAACTTTAATGTAGATATTCTCAACATATTGTTGGGTAAATAAGATATGGTTGTGTAATAAAAACAAAGAATAGGATAACGCTTAGTAATTTCCATGGAAATCATAGTAGGAAGATTATGTAATGTGCCATGAAAACAACTATGGGTATGCTAGGTAAAATGAGGTCAACTTAAGGTAAGGACTCAAACAATCTCTGGGTAAAAACACATTAGTAAAAACGAATTGAAAAAAAAATGATTTGGTAATAATGAATTGACACATCGTCGTCAAAGATAATCAGTGAATATATATAAGTAGCACACAGAGCAAATAACAGTATTAAACGCACTACGTATATCTCTGAGTATTTTAAGTTCGCAGTCACACCTTGCATGCTAAAATGTTATCATTACATGGCAATAATGCAACTACCATATCACTTTTATTCAATTAATATAATAAAATCACAGTGGGTAGTTCTGAGTAAACATTTCACTTCCCAGTTTAAACACTAACAAAATCGCTACCCTGTCTAAACGCTAACCAATTTGCTACACAGTTAATGTAACAAATCTCTACCACATGGAATGCATCAAGTAGCACTGTTATCCGTCAATACACATAATAAAAAGGGGTTGTCACTAAATTGCTAGGAATTTATGTTGTCAGACCCTTAACGACCAGAAAATTAAAAAAAAAACCTGGCAACTGTGAGTGACACACAGGGTGAAATCACCATAAATGTAATAACTTGCAGAGAAATTTAAACATAATAAAAGGGGTTCTGTATAAGCCAATAGATGGGTAAAACGCATACAAAAAAAAATGAATTGAATGTTGTAAATATCTAGGAGGAATTCGCAGGCCAGACGCATAAACGCAGAGTCAATTCACCTTTAATGAATAATGGCAATTGAAGACTTCCATTTGCCAAAAGTAATGAAAATGCAGAGAAAAGGAAAGTTTTGATTCACAAAGGATTTTTTCATCAGATCTAATAAAATGTAGAGGAAAAATTATGAGGTTTAGGGAATCGAAAACTCAGAGTAAATTGCCATCTGAATTAATAAATCATAGGGTAAACTATGGATTAAAGACGCAGAGATATTCACCATCAAACTGTAAACAATTGCAGAGAAAAACATTTCATGGTTGAATACTTGTAATGAAAAAAATGAACAATATGGAGAGGTATTCAATCGCAAGATAACACAAGATAATCAATCAACCAAGAACAATCAACATGGGTAAACGAATGGGAAAATACATCCTTTGCTCGTCATCCACGCATAGAAAATAAGGGCATTAAAATATTTATGTCGTTGTGCAATGAAGTGACGACCGTCGATTCGGCTCCTGACCAATTGCTCAGGTGAGGACTGACGAGCTAGGGATGAGGACGAAGACTGGGCATAAACTCTTCAAAAAAATCAATTAAAACCAAAAGGACAGTCACAACATCAAGGATCAAATTCCAAGGGAATGAAGTCAAGAAGCGATCTTAAGGATATGGGGAAATAAAGTTCTCAATAAAACGCTAAGTCAACTCCTTCCTTACACAGTTAAAAGTACATAAATGAAAGCATAAAGTAAATAAAAATCTACCACGAAGAATAAGAGCATGCATACCGTAGCCCAAGTCGTCCTCTCTGAGTCATTGTCTCGCGCACTTCGTGCATCTCTTGCTTGCTAATCAATGAGACTTCACCACTACCTCCTAGTGAACTCTAGGGGTACTCTTCTCCCCCCTTAGCCCCTCGAGCCGCAAAGGGGCCACGCACACTGAACCAAAGATCAAGTAGCTCCCAGATCACCTCGCAAGGTCGAGCTACTATTCCTCACCGATATGGGTATGCCAACTCCCACAAGCTAAGTCATTCAAGTCTAAAATTCTATAGCGTAACGTTGTGCATAACAGAAGAGATCCATCATCCACGTCCTCCCTCCTTTATATAGAGTTTCTAAGTCATTTACTTTCTCAAAATCCCATTTAATTTATTGTTCAATAATTTAATTCATAAAAATCCTCCCCGTACATGTGTCACCCATCCCCTTCATTGCACCATAAATTAATTTCATTAATTAATTAATTACTCCTATTTCCCTCACCCACCTAAAAGCATTCCTAGAATTGCTCCTAGGTGTCCCCATATTCCCTTACAAATTTTAATGACTTACCCCCTTACTAATTTACTAGTTGAGTTTAATTTAGAAAGTTCTTAAATGCTAGATACCTTACTAAGTTAGTATTTCTTTTTTTTCCTTGTGTTTCCCCTATTATTTTTATGTTTCCTGCTTTTTCCTAGTTTCCTAATTCTTTTAAATTTTCCTCTTTCCCTTTTCATTTAAAACTCAAATTGGCATGTGTAGAAAATTACATTTTTCCCCTTTTCCTTTTTAATTGATAATTTTTTAATTAGCATATGTAACAAAACAATTATTTCCCCTTTTTCCCCTTTTTTAAATTTTATCCCCCAAAAGATTTTTATAATTTAATTGAATTCTTACCCCCTTCTCATCGCATGGTTAATGATTATCATTATTATTTATTTATTTTTATTTTTGTTTTTATATAAATATATATTTTTATTTTTATCACAAGTATCACTTAGACCTAGACTTTATTTTCCTAGGTTGGGTGACATTTTATTAGGGAAATTGTTTTAAATCTTTCTGATCACATTATTCGTTCTAAGGCCATAGTTCTATTCATTTATTATTTAACAAAGCGGCATGCCCTTCCGGACGCACTAGGTTCTCCAAGGGCACCACTCACCTCATTATGTTTCCTTTTCGCGACGTGCCCTTCAAGACCCACTATGTGCTCCAAAGGTGCCACTCACCTCTTTCCATTTTTCTTGTGTGACGTACCCTTCAGGACGCACTCTGTGCTCCAAGGGTGCCACTCGCCTATTGAATGACTTGGTAGAAATCAAAACCCCTGGAGTCAATACTTCGCTAGGTGATCTTGTGGGAGACTAAGGGCCTCTAAGGAATAAGGCCCATGCCTTATTGCGCACCTCTTAGAATCATCGTGAGCGACTGTCAGAGTCTTCCCTCACGACATCGTGGGTCTTCTTGAACTACGTAGTTGTTAACCTACAGTTCGAGCCACGGTGGGAGTGCTAGTAGGCTGTGGCGGGGCTGTTGTCCACACCTCTCCCTCAATGTCTCTGGTTATCGTGCGTGACCCCTCTACTCCACATGTGAGTCTAGTTAGCAAGCTATCGACAACTTGCATCATCAACAAATAATGTGAGAACAAAATCCATAATCATAACATCTAATGAGATGCACATATGTCATATATATAAAACAATCAAACCCCAATAGTCCACTCCTTGACTCGATCCAGAGTCCAAGGGTTTCATCGTTGCCTCAACATCCTCAAGGTATAAATCCGTCACACTTAGGAGAACCAAGTCAATAGAACTTGTCTAAGTCAATACAACAAAATAACATATAATCGCATCCATAGTGCCTCATAATAATAATCAATGGTCAATGGTATAATAATCTGGATCACTTTCAAGCAAGTGTCCTCAAAGAATAAGTTTTCTCAATGTGCGCAAGAGAGGCATGTTATATACACCCCCTCTTGGTCTAAACTTCATCTCGAAGTTTCACAGTATATAGGTGACAAAATAATGTGTATCACGGTATCATAAGTCTATCTATCCAACAAAAATGGAAATTGTGGGCACATAACATATGCGTCCTCCGAGGTCGCTTAGTGCGGACTATAGTTGTCCCCCTGGACCTTGACCTCATCTATTGTTCGACACCGTAGTTTTCGAATGTGATGATCCAAGATGTGGATCGGCTTAGCCGTGAGTGCACCCTCATCCGACACCCACAAGGTGCTCACGTAAAAAATGTGTAGGATCACTAATCATAATGTCTCAAACAGAGACGTGAAAGACATCATGCATACGCCTCAAGAATCAGGAAAGGCTAGTCAATAGGACATGGGCCTTTCTTTTCCACAATCTCGTAGGATCCTATGAACCTAGGAGATAGTTTATCCCCTTTCCAAAATTGCTTGAACTCTTACAAGGTTTCAGCCACAAAAATACTCGATCGCCACATCGTAACTATGGTCGACACGACACGCAATGACATAACTTTTCTTCCGATCCTGCGCTTCCTTGATCCTTTGTCTTATAGTTTGCATTTAATATTCCATTTATTGGATCGCTTTCAGTCCCACCAGAACCCTATCATCAAGCTAATCCCAACTCAAAGGCGTCTGACACGGTCGCCCATAAAGAAACTCAAAGGGATCCATCTTAATGGTGGTTTGGTAACTGTTGTTATAAGTGAATTCTATTAGTGGAAATAATTCTTCCCAACGCTTATGTTGGTCTATCACATGCATACAGAACGTGTCTTCCAAGGTCTGATTCATTTTTTTGGTCCTCCCATCAGTCTCTGGGCGATACATAGTTCTAAAGTTAAGTTGGGTTCCCAAGGCCTCTTGGAAACTAGTCAAAAATCATCTAGTAACACCGATCCTTGATCGGATATAATCCTCTTAGGTATGCCATGCAGTCTCACGATCTCACTGATGGAAACTCTAGCTATGTCAGGTGCCTGATATGTCATACACATCGGAATAAAATGAGCACTCTTCATCAAAGTGTCGACTACAACAAAAATCGAGTTGTGTCTCCTTGTCATCCGTGGAAATCCAACAATGAAATCCATCGAAATAACCTCGCATTTCGATTCTAGAATAACGTGTGGATGTAGTAATCCTGTTGGATGTCTGTGTTCAGCCTTTACCTACTAACATTCTAGAAATTTGGCCCCATAGTTGACTATGTATTCATTCATTCCTTTCTAGAAGGATAGGGGTTTAAGGTCCACCCTCATCTTCGTGACTCCCAGGTGATCCATGTACACTGCTCTGTGAGCCTCGTTTAGGATCAAATCCTCAAATTGTCGTTCGGTGGTACATAAATTCAATTTTTAAATCTCAGTAGTTTGTCGTCGTTCAACATAAATCCTTCAAATCTTGCTACCATCATTATGTTTTGTCCGATAAAATCCTTGACCTCTTTGTACCAATCATCATCGCACTGTAAATATATAATCCTTCCACATAAATTCGTCTGAAGAGGAAACACCGAAAATGTGTGGTCTCTGACTCAATGCATATGCCACTCGGTTCACTGTTCCTTTTATGTAAGAAATATGGAAATTGTACTCGCTAAGTGATGTCGACCAACGTCGTTGTTGCGTGTTTAGGTCACTTTGTGTAAGGACGTCCTATAGTCCACAATGGTTCATCTTTAGTTCCAATTTTCATCCAACAAGGTAGTGTCCCCAACCTTCAAGCCATATACAATGGCTAACAACTCGAAATCATACATCACATAGCTCTCCTCATGCCTTCTTAGTTTCCTCGACATGTAAGCGATCACTCAACCGTATTGCATCAAGACTCCTAATCCTTCCTTGGATGTGTCAGTGCATGCCAAGAAGTCCACATTCATGTCAGGGACCTTTAGTATTGGTGTCATTGTCAACAGCTCCTTGAAACTCTGAAATACTTTTGCGCATTTCTCAATCCCAACAACTTCTTGTTCTTCTTCTTGTCGACACTGTAGTACCAAGCACAAGTTCTCGTCACGCTCCTCCATCATCTGAGAGTAAATCAAAATATCATGAATGGATACTTGGATGAACTTGTCCAAGTACTCGCGGAACACCCCATTCATCAAACTCGAAAATACCCCTGGGGCGTTTGTCAGTCCAAATGGTAAAATAGTAAACCCATAATGTCCAAACCTCGTTTTAAAGCAATCTTAGGGACATCATCCGTCTTGATCTATAACTAGTGATACCCTGATCACAAATCGATATTTGAAAACACCGTCGCACCATTCATCTAATCGAACAGATCATCAATCCTCGGCAACAGATACTGATTCTTGATCGTCCCCTTGTTCAATTGATGGTAGTCAGTGAATATTCTCCATGACCCATCCTTTTTTCGTATGAAAATAATAGGCACACCCCACGGTGACACACTCGGATGTATAAGTCCTAGGTCCAGAAACTCCTTCAGTTGCATTCTCAACTACTGTAACTCAGGGGTCGACATACGATAAGGCGTTCTTGCTATCGGTTCAGTCCCCGGTTTAAAATATATGGTAAAATCTAATTCCTTTCTAGATGCATCCTAGGTAACTCATCCAGGAAGACGTCTGCAAGATCTCTCCCCATAGGAAGGTGTTCTAGACCTTCTGCTACTACCTTCTTGTTCAACACAAGGGTCACATAAGGTTTACATCCCTTGCGCATGCTCTTCCATAATTGCAAGGAAGAGATAAAACTCAGGGAAACTCCCTGGTTTCGACCTACACTCACGTGTCTCTGTCCCTCATCATTGACCAAGCTCAATTGTTTCATCTTACAATTGAGTATCGCCTCATGCAATTCCAACTAGTCCATACCGATCACGATGTCATAATATCATAAGATCATGACGTGCAGGTTGGCCCTGGTGACAAACTCTCTTTGGTTAAGGGTACAACCCATAACCCTTCCTCCAACCTTCTGTTTGGCTCCCAAAGCCATCTCTACAAAGCTAAACTCATAATGTTCGACTACCTTTACCTTAATCCTTTTTAGCATTAAACCAGAGATGAAACTCTTGGTAGCACCATGATCTATCAGATACTATGGGTATGGTCATCGACAATACCTAATGTCTCGAGCGAAGTCGACTGGTTCTCTACCTGGCGGTTATTCACCGCTGCAAGAATCCGATGGGCCTTCCCTAAAACTCCCATGGTAGTGGGTCTGGCTAATCCATATACTCTGACGCTTTCCTCTAGGCAGTAATGCGGGCAATGTGGCTCCCCACAATCCAACACACTTTATTCGGTCCAGTAATCCTGATACCTGAAGTAGAAGCTAAATTCTAACATTAATGCCAAACTCGAACTTCTTGACCTCACGCTTCTGGGTAATTGGTGTGAAGCATACCAAAGAAGCTCCAAAACGGGCCTTGTACGCGGGCACTATGCGACTACCTTGGCGCAAGGCGTCGAACTTGTTGAACTGACACTCAATGGATTCCTCAAAAATATACCTCTCTTGGAACCGTTCCTTGAATAGTTCCCATGACACATCATTGATGGCCATGTTCAAAGTGGCAGGAGCATCTTCCTCCATAGAAGAGCATTCCAATTCAGTTGAAAGACCACCATGTAGACCTTCATGTCGAAGGTCGTATCACGAAGCGTGAAGCGTAACGCCTTGATCTACAACAATGCCTCGATGACAAAGCCGTTTGCGACACTCGAGGACTCGAGAACTCAACTCTCTTGAGTTCTCGATGGATGCTAACGGTACTGGATAGGGCACGTTGTAGACCCTCAAGGGTACAGGTTCCCTGGCCTCATCTCAGTATTGATGGTGAATCAAGGCCCTTTGACATTACCTAGAAGGGCCTTATCAAACCGTCATCATCCCTAAAACCAAGCGAATCCAGCCCAAGGACTTGTTCTTCCCCTTGGGGGTTCAACTCCGAGGGTGCAAGAAATTCTAGAGGCATCATACCTTCTTCCACGACACCACGTTGCGAACCTCTAATAAATCCTCTAAATGCGGTCACCACATGGACACGTTAAGGTTTTTAATTAACATAATGGTTAATACTCACATGTTTCCTGCAGTGGAAATCCTATCGATCCATAGTCGCAGGGTTGAACCTGCTTTGATACCATATGTAACGACCCCAAACATTACTAATACTAGCGAAGCAGAAAGTGCAATTTTTTTTTTTTTTTTTTAGGCAAGAAGGTAACTATGACAACAATTGAACCACACAACTGACAACAAACACCATGCAAGAATATCTGGAAATAGACAACAAAGAATTAACATTAGCACATCGAGCAACTGGGTGAAACATGCAGAAATCAAGGACAAACAAAAATGACTACCCACCCAACACAAACACGATGATGCCTATAGACTAAGGGAAAACATCCACATTCTCGACACAACGGTCTCAACGACCACTAACTAGAACCTCAATGGTGCGAAAACCAAATGCATGAAGGCGTTACAACCCAAGTTCTAGCAACAACTTACAACGATCAACAACACCCACACCGGGACGCCCGAATCTGACCAAGTTATCATTCGCCACTATCCAATAGGGCACACCATGATCCCCCCAACTGGATTCATGCCATCACAAGGTGATAGGTGAGACAACAACCGAGGCGCAACAAATCCCAGGCAAAACTACATCAATTAAAGGATGCGATTAGCCATCTAAGGATTATTCTCTTTTGGTAGCCATAAGGAAACGCTATCTAACCTTAATATCGTTGTCTGTAAAAGTTTCTTGTCAACAATCCACATGGTTTTCTATCAAGGATATATGTCTAACAATGGTAACACAGTCTAGCTGTAAAATATATGTCTATTAATAGATAGTCATCTAGCATTCATATCCTTCTAACAGGTATTGTTATCTATTAATAAAGGTTGTCTAGATTATATTGTGGTCTATCAAATATATTATATAGAATATTTGATATTATATTTCTGTCATTTAATATATAAAATCATTGTCAACTAAAAATTCAATCGCAACCACACATTATGTAAAAATTGTTTTCAATAGTCGTTCAAATCACTGTAATAACATATCACCTGCCTAACATATATCACTATAGTAATGATAATCACTGTAATAATATATCAGTTTCCTTGTTATCTAAAATTCCATGTATTGTAATTAATGGAGTACTTAAAAACATTATCCTGGTATTTAATCAAGTCTTCGGCCATGCATTTCATGGTTTTCTGCGTACTCCGAAATACTTGAAAATTAGAGTAAATTTTAATTTTCAAATTGCTTATTGGTTAATATTTTTATTAATTTATATTGTTTTACTAAGGTTTTACACATGCAAACATTTTTCCATTACTTTCTGTTACCACTGTTATATTGACATATGTAGAAGAGCTATGGAGTTGAAGGGGAACATTAAATAACAATAATTAGCACGGTAGCATATCTACCAAGGTTCCAAATTCAAATTTTTTATATACTTGGCTATCACGGTAATAACAGTCGCCTGCCCAACATCATTGTCTATTAAGTTCTATTTATAAATTTAAGCTAATATTTTGATAAATCTTTGGGCAGATCATTGTCACATATACAAGTGTACATAAAATTTCCGTCTATTAAACATACAAGATGACTATTAAATTTGCCATCCAAACTACACTATCTTTTTCCAGAAATGAAAATTACTCTTATATTTATAACAAATATAAATGGATTACATTTCACATCTTGTTCAGTAAAAATTTTAGGCCAAATGGGCGCTATTGGCAGATCAATTCCATGCTTTTATATCCAAAAAAATTGGAACTGACAACTGGTGTTAATCAGAAACCACCACCTCTATTTCGTCATCCCTCAATTACCTGGAACCTTTAACAGTCATGAATGAGGTCCTGTAATTACAGTGACAGAGCCTCCAGTTCGTGAAAAGAGCCTTCCAGGCTTATGGAGTGATGGCCAAAAACGTTAATGTAGAGACTCTCAACATATCGCTCGGTAGATAATATATGGTTGTGTAATAAAAACAAAGAATAGGATAACGCTGAGTAATTTCCACGAAAATCATAGTGTGAATATTATGTAATGTGCCATGAAAACAACTGTGGGTATGTTGGGTAAAACACGGTCAACTTAAGGTAAGGACACAATCAATATCTGGGTGAAAATGCATTAGTAAAAATGAATTGAAAAAAAAACAATTGGGTAATAACGAATTGACACATCGTCCTCAAAGATAATCGGTGAATATATATAAGTAGCATGCAAAGGAAATAGCATTATTGAATGTAGTAGGTATATCTCTGAGTATTTTAAGTTCACAGTCACACCTTACATGCTAAAACGTTGTCATTACACAGCCATAATATGCCTACCATATCGCTGTCATTCAATTAATATAACAAAATCGCAGTGGGTAGTTCTGAGTAAAAATTTTGCTAGCAAGTTTAAACGCTAACAAAATCTCTACCGAGTTTAAACACTAACCAATTCGCTACCCAGTTAATGTAACAAATCACTACCACATGGAATGAAGTGGGTAGCACTTTTATCCCTCCATACACANAGAAAAAAAAAAAAAAAAAAAAACTCGCAACTATGAGTGACGCGAAGGGTTAAATCACCATAAACGTAATAACTTGCAGAGAAATTAAAACGCAGTAAAAGGGCTTATGTAGAAGCCAATATATGGGTAAAACACCTACAAAAAAACTTAATTGAATGATGTAAAGAGATAGAAGGAATTCGCAGGCCAGAGGCATAAACACAGAGTCAATTCACCTTTAATGAATAATGGCAGAGCAAGAATTATGTTTTCCAAAAGTAATGAAAACGCAGAGAAAAGGAAAGTGTTGATTCGCAGAGGATTTTGTCATCAGATCTAATAAAACGAAGAGGAAAAATTTGGACATTTAGTGCATACAAAACTCAAAGTAAATTTCCATCAGAATTAATAAATGGCAAGGTAAACTATTCACCATCGAACTGTAAAAAAATGTAGACAAAAATATTTTGTGGTTGAATACTTGCAGTGAAAAAAATGAACAATACAGAGAAGTATTCAATCACAAGAAAGCGCAAGACAATCAATCAATCAAGAATAATAGTTCGTCGTCGTTCAACGTAAATCCTTCAAATCTTGGTACCATCATTGTGTTTTGTCCGATAAAATCCTTGACCTCTTTGTACCAGTCATCGTCACACTGTAAAGATAGAATTCTTCCACGTAGATTCGTCTAAAGAGGAAACACGGAAAATGTGTGGTCTCTGACTCAATGCATATTCCACTCGGTTCACTATTCCTTTTATGTAAGATATCTGGAAATTGTACTCGCTAAGTGATTCCGACCAACGTCGTTGCCGCGTGTTCAGGTCGTTTTGTGTAAAGATGTGCTATAGTTCACAGTGGTCCGTCTTTAGTTCATATTTTTGTCCAAGAAGGTAGTGTCCCCAACCTTCAAGGCATATACAATGGCTAACAACTTAAAATTGTGCATCGCATAGTTCTCCTCATGCCTTCTTAGTTTCCTCGATATGTAAGTGATCACTCGACCATCTTGCATCAAGACTCCTAAGCCTTCCTTGGATGCATCAGTGCATGCCAAGAAGTTTGTGTTCATGTCAGGGACCTTTAGTATTGGTGTCATTGTCAACATCTCCTTGAGCCTCTGAAATTCTTCTATGCATTTCTCGGTCCCAACAACATATTTTTCTTCTTCTGCAACTCTGTGATCAAATTTGCTATCTTCGAAAATCCCTCGATGAACAGTCAATAGTATCCTGCTAAACCCATGAAGCTATGCACTTCTGGGACATTCGTCAGCGCAAGTGATTCCATAGTACCCTCGACCTGTGTTGGATCCACGGTGATACCTTCACCGAAGATGACATGCCCTAAGTAGTGAATCTTTGATTGGTAGAATGAGCATTTGGACAACTTCCCATATAATTTGTGCTCTTTCCGACACTGTAGTACCAAGCGCAAGTTCTCGTCATGCTCCTCCATCGTCTGAGAGTAAATCAAAATATCTTCAATGGATACTTGGATGAACTTGTCCAAGTACTCGTGGAACACCCCATTCATCAAACTCAAAAATACCCCTGGGGCGTTTGTCAGTCCAAACGGTAAAATAGTAAACTCATAATGTCCAAACCTAGTTTTAAAGAAATCTTAGGGTCGTCATCCACCTTGATCTGTAACTGGAGATACCCTAATCGCAAATAAATATTTGAAAACACGGTCACACCATTCATCTAATCAAACAGATCATCAATCCTCGGCAGCGGATACTGATTCTTGATTGTCGCCTTGTTCAATTGACGGTAGTCAGTGAAGATTCTCCACGACCCATCCTTCTTTCATATGAAAATAACAGGCACACCCCACAGTGACACACTCGGACGTATAAGTCCTAGGTACAGAAACTCCTTCATTTGCATTCTCAACTACTGTAACTTCAGGGTCGACATACGATAAGGCATTCTTGCTATTGGTTCAGTCCCCAGTTTCAGATCTATGCTAAAATCCAATTCCTCTCTAGATGCATCCTAGGTAACCCCTCCAGGAAGACGTCTGCAAGATCTCTCCCCAGAGGAAGGTGTTCTAGACCTTCTGCTACTCCCTTCTCAGTCAATGCAAGGGTCGCATAAGGTTTACATCCCTTGTGCATGCTCTTTCGTAATTGCAAGGAAGATATAAACCTCAGGCAAAACTCCCTGGTTCCAACCTACACTCACGCATCTTTGTCCCTCATCATTAATCAATTTCAACTGTTTCATCTTACAATTGAGTATCGCCTCATGCGATTGCAATCAATCCATACTGATCACGATGTCATAAGATCATAAGATCGTGACATACAGGTTGGCCTTGGTGAAAAACTCTCCTTGTTTAAGGGTACATCCCATAACCCTTCCTCCAACCTTTTGTTTGGCTCCCGAAGCCATCTCTACAAATCTAAACTCATCCTATTCGACTGCATTTAACTTAATCCTTTTTAGCGCTGCACCAGATATGAAACTCTCAGTAGCACCATGATCTATCAAATACTATGGGTCTGGTCATCGACAGTACCTGATGTCTCGAGCACAATAGACTGGTGCTCTACCTGGCGGTTATTCACTACTGCAAGAATCCGATGGGCCTTGCCCAAAAATCCTACTGTAGTGGGTTCGACTAATCCAGATACTCCGATCCTTTCCTCTGGGAAGTAATGCGGGTAATGTGGCTCCCCACAATCCAACACACTTTCTTCGGTCCAGTAATCCCGGTACCTAAAGTAGAAGTTCAATTCTAACATTAAGGCCAAACTCGAACTTCTTGACCTCACGCTTCTGGGTAATTGGTGCAGAGCATACCAAAGAAGCTCCAAAACGGGCCTCGTACGCGGGCACCGTGTGACTTCCTTGTTGCAAGGCGTTGAACTCACTGAGTTGATGCTCAACAAATCCTCTAAAAGATACCTCTATTGGAACCGTTCCTTGAACAATTCCAATGACACATCGTCGACAGCCATGTTCAAAGTGGCAGGAGCGTCTTCCGCCATAGAAGAGTGTTCCCCTTCAGTTGAAAGACCACCATTTATACCTTCATGTCAGAGGTTGTATCACAAAGTGTGAAGCATAACGCCATGATATACAACCATGCCTCGATGACAGAGTTGTCCGTGACACTCGAGGACTCGATAACTCAACTCTCTTGAGTTCTCGATGGATGCTAATGGTACTCGATAGGGTGCATTGTGGACCCTCAGGGGTACAGGTTCCCTGGCCTCGTGTCAGTACTGATGGTGAATCAAGGTCCTTTGACATTACCTGGAAGGGCCTTCTCAGACCATCATCATCCCTAACATTAAGAGAATCCAGCCCAAGGACTTGTTCTTCCCCTTGGGGGTTCAACTCTGAGGGTGCGGGAACTTCTAGAGGCATCACACCTCCTTCCATGGCACCATGTTGCGAACCTCTGAGGCATCCTCTAAATGCGTTCACCACATGGACACGTTAAGGTTTTTAATTAACATAACGGTTAATACTCACGAGTTTACTGTAGTTGAAAGCCTGGCAATCCACAGTCACAGGGTGGAACCCACTCTGATACCATATGTAACGAACCCAAGCGTTACTAATACCAGCGAAGCAGAAAGTGCAATTTTTTTTTTTTTTTTAGGAAGAAATGTAACGATTACAATAGTTGAACCACACAACTGATGACAAACACCATGCAAGAAGATCCGGCAATAGACAACAACGAATTAACATTATCACATCAAGAAACTGGGTGAAACATGCGGAAATCAAGGACAAACAGAAACGAGTAACCGCCTGACACAAACATGATGATGCCTATAGGCTAAGGGAAAACATCCACATTCCCAACACAACGGTCTCGATGACCAATAACTAGAACCTCAATGGTGCGCAAACCAAATTCATGAAGGCATTACAACCCAAGTGCTAACAAGAACTTACAACGATCAACAACACCCACAATGGGACGCCCGAATCTGACCAAGTTATCATTCCCCGCTATCCAATAGGGCACGCCATGATCCCCTCAACTGGATTCATGCCATCACAACGCGATAGGTGAGACAACAACCGAGGCGCAAAAAATCCCAGGCAAACCTACATCAATTAAAGGACACGATTATTCGTCTAAGGATTATTCTCTTTTGGTAGCCACAAGGAAATGTTATCTAACCTTAATATCGTTGTCCGTAGAAGTTTTTTGTAAACAATCCACATGGTTTTCTATCAAGGATCTATGTCTAACAATGGTAACACAGTCTAACTGTAAAATCTATGTCTATTAATAGATAGTCGTCTAGAATTCATATCCTTCTAACATGGATTGTTATCTATTAATAAAGGTTTTCTAGATTATATTGTGGTCTATCAAATATATTATATAGAATATTTGATAAGATATTTCCACAATTTAATATATAAAATCATTGTCGAATAAAAATTCAATCGTAACCACACATTACGTAAAAATTGTTTTCAATAGTCGTTCAATTCACTATAATAACATATCGCCTGCCTAACATATATCACTATAATAATGATAATCACTCTAATAATATATCACTTTCCTTATTATCTAAAATTCCATGTACTCTAATTAATGGAGTACTTAACAACATTATCCTGGTATTTAATCAAGTCTTTGGCCATGAGTTTCATGGTTTTCCGCGTACTCCGAAATACTTGAAAATTAGAGTAAATTTTAATTTTCAAATTGCTTATTGGTTAATATTTTTATCAACTTATATTGTTTTACTAAGGTTTTACACATGCAAATAGTTTTCCATTACTTTTTGTTACCACCATTATATTGACGTATGTAGCAGAGCTATGGAGTTGAAGGGACAAATTAAATAACAATAATTAGGGTGGTAGCACATCTGTCGAGGTTCCAAATTCCAATTTTTTATATACTTGGCTATCACGGTAATAATAATCATCTTCCTAACATCGATGTATATTAAGTTCTATTTATAAATTTAAGGTAAGATTTTGATAAATCTTTGGGCAAGTCGTTGTCACATATACAAGTGTACATAAAATTTCTATCTATTAAACTGTAAGGTAGCTAGAGAGGTAGTGGGGGGGCCCAGAGGGCCCATAGTGATAATAGGGAGGTCGTGATGATTATATATTCAGATCTGGTATTGGTTCTTAACAATTGATATCAGAGTAGTTTCCTTGTCCAGAGTTGTGGGCATGGTTTTTAACAAGTGGTATCAGAGAACTTTCCAGGGCCGGAGTTGTGGGAAACTATTTTTTATTTTTGCAGATTTTTTTTTCGGAGTAGAAAAAAAAGGGCCGCGACATTCCAGACATTTTTAGTATATTTATGTGTAAAATTTACATAAAAGGGTTGTATATCTGAGTTCCTCTCAGAAAAACACCAAATTAAAAAAAAAAAAATCATCCGAAACGGAGTCCGGAAGGTCAAGATATTGAGGTTTTAAAATCTGCAATTTTTCAGGTTTTTTCTGCGGACGGCGACGCAATTTATTTTTATTTCTGTAGCATTTGAAGGCCGAATTTGCCCAAATAAATTACATATATGAGTTTTTCTCACAATTTCACCCAATTTCAAAAAAAAAAATCAGCCGAAACGGAGTCCGGGAAGTGAAGTTATGAGCATTTTAAGTTCAACAGTTTTTTAGGGTTTTTCCAGAAAAAGCCGTGATTTTCTGCCGAAACTTATTGGGTCTATTTTTTTGAGTTTTTTTGTGACAGCTGCAGGACCGAAGGATTCATAGGGTGCTCATATGGCTATTTCGTCTCAAACCTTGAAAGAAATTCTTGAATCATTCAAAGCCCAAGTGGATGCTAGATTGGATGTGTTAGCACAAGGCCTCATAGACAGCCTCACAAATATCATCACAGATGGCCTCAATGATAGTTTTCATAGTATTCAAGATTCATTGAATGACATGCAGGAGAGATTTCTTATGCAGGGCCTCATGCATGAATATAATCAAGAAATATATGCTTGGTATGATT
>ML784829.1:814830-831629 GCA_009831015.1 Picea engelmannii
TTTTCTCCCGATTTGGGTTTCCACGTAAAACACCGGTGTACTGTGTATGTGTATGATTGTTCATTTGTTCATTGCTTATTTACTCTGCAGTTATTGGATAATAATGCTTCATTGATATAGCACTTGGATTATATGGTTAAATTTCTCTATTACTTATTCAACCCCCCTCTCAGTAATCCAACAGGAAGTTTACTCTACTCAACAACAACGAGACCTGACACCATGTAGGTTGTTGGACTTGTGGGGATATTTCAATCTGCACCTAGAGAATCTCAATTAAAAGAAGTAAAAAGAATATTAAGATACCTTCAAGGTACACTAGAATTTGGATTGTGGTATCCAAAATATAAAAATTCCAACCTAACTGCATATATTGATGTTGATTGGGAAGGTAGCATAGATGATAGAAAATCACCAGCGAAGGAGCATTTTTCTTGGGAAAAGTTCTAGTGGCATGGTCAAGCAAGAAACAAACATCCACATCTCTTTCTATAGCAAAGGAAGAATACATTGGTGTTGCATCCTGCTTCACACACATCCTTTGGATGAAACAAACCTTAGAATACCTACAAATAAAATATAAAAATCCTATTACTATTAACTGTGACAACATTAGTGCCATAAACATCTCTAAAAATCTAGTGATGCATTCTAAAACTAAACACATACTGATCAAATACCATTTTCTAAGAGATCAGGTTAACCAGAAGGTGGTCAAAATAGTGTATGTAGACACCAAAGAACAAATTGCAGACATTTTCACAAAACCTCTACCCAGGAGTACTTTTGAGAATCTCCGACGAAAATTGGGAGTAATTAAAAAAAAAACCATTAAAATCGAATAGTTAGGGGAGCATTACCCTAGGGGGTGAAACCCTTTTTCATTGATGTCAAAGGGGGAGAGTAACTTCATAGAGAAAAGTATTATCACAGGGGGAGTTTAGAATTTTTCCCTCAATGACAAAGGGGGAGATTGTTGGACATATTGTTATTGATGTATTGTCATTGATGTCAACAGTCGATGATGCATAGAAGCTCACAAAGGAAAGAGTAGTACAAAAGCGAATGAAGATAAAAGATAAGAAGTAAGAGTGCATTGCAAAAGTCTCGTCGGGATCGATGGAAATATTGAGAAGTCGATCAATGCATAGGAAAATGTGAGAAGCCTCAACATCCATCCGATCAAGAAAATTGACGGTGTTGACCGTCTCATATAACGGACGTCGGTCATATCAGTTACCATGGGTTTAAGGACCATTGGAGTATTGGTCAACGACCATAGCAAGTTGTGACCATCAGATATTCAAGACAGATCAATCACATGGATGAATTGCGGAGAGAGAAAGAAGAATTAAACAACTCGCTAATTACAATTCTGCAATTGGTCTAGATCATTAGATCTCATAAACTCAAATATCGATGACTGTGGTTGATCCAACAAACAATCAGATTAAGTTGTATTAAGTCAGGAATGTCGAATGCGCAATCGCCAAATCAACGGCATGGATAGATTGCATCAATCGAAAGGAGAATTAAATATCGTTTTATTTCCAATATTGCAATTAGTCAAGACTGTCAGATCTTATAGCTTCGAAGATCAACAATTGTGGTTGACTAACAAACAACGCACAACTTCAAATTGTGGAGTTTGGGTGATGAGTTAAATCATGCACAAGTTGTGGTTTTGCAATCATCATTGATCATTAATCCACTTCGAGAGTCTTCACGATCGTTGGATCAAAATTAAGTGGAAGGATAAGATAAGCGAGGTAAAAGACCTAAGATCTCAATTAGTCGAAATTCTGAAGTCACTCTCAATCGTTGATTTGAGATATATTTCAGATAGAATTATGACCGTTAGATCAAGGAGATGAACATGTGTCACATCGGGAGATCTACATCATCCAACCACATCAGCAGACCACGTCAGCGAGGAAATGTGGAACAATCAGATAATGACAAGTGTCAAGTTGAAATTGGCATTCCAGGTATGTGAAAATCACGAATATGACTGGCACGTGGAAAACACTCGACTCTTTCCATGTCATCAAGTAACGTAAGCAAGTTACGTCACTCTCGGAGTTTTACTTCAGGAGTTTCACCACCAGCAAATGCCCTAAGTCCCGAAGTCCCGAATGCCGAAGTCCCGAAGTGGACATGATTCGTCCGATCTGAAGATCACTTCGGGTGTATTCTTAACTGTGGATCATATTACAGTGGAAGGATAATGTAAGTAGAATAGCCAAAGTCCTGGAGTAAATGGTGTCCATCCATATCAATGCTTTATTAAGTCCTAGCCATCAGATCAAGCAGTGAAAATATGAATGTAATGATCAAATCTGACCATTGATCTAGTTCCATGAAATAAACCATCCTATTTAATTCGAAAATTTGAAATCACGAAGTCTCGAATGACGAAGTCCTGACTGTCGTCCATCTCATCAGGGGATTAAATCGCGACCTTTGATTTGATAAGATCTCAAGCATGCATTTGTCCTAGCGTCTGGTCACCGCCATTGGTCATATGGAATAAGAGATTTAAAAGGAAGAATATAATACATCACTAAATTGATAAACCTGTGGTTTTGTATCACTTGGTCACATGTAATGGTTTGAAGGAAGCGCCTCTGCAGAACTCGGTTTTATGCAAATAATTGTAGAGATTCGGTATTGACTTAAGAGGATGAAATTGATCCATAACTGTGATCAATATATGCAAATTCTTCACAGTAAAAATGATAAAACAATGGTTATGGTTAAGTTAAATGAAGAGGTGCGATGGTCCAAACTAAGGGACACAGTGTATCACTCTCACACTGTTTTGAATATTATATAAACAAGGAAGATTGTTGAGAAGAAGGTTTTTATGTAGTTCATATCAGAAGATCAAAAGTAGAAGCAGATTCCAGGAAGGAAAAATGAAGATTCTTATGCAGTGAGGGTGGAAGGGAGGAGCATGGAAGGATTCATATCCTTACTAAGAAAATTGTAAAAGATAAGGGATTTAGAGATTCCCAGGGTTGGTTCCCTAAAGAAGGGGGAGTTGGTGCCCTAAAGAAGAGGGAGTTGGTGCTTCCTAGGGTTGGTGCCCTAAATATGGGGATTGGTGTCTCCTAGAGTTGATGATCTAAAGAGGATTGGTGTCCTTCACTATTCTTTATAAAACTTGTAATTGTTGTTAAAAATATTTATACAATTGATTTTACATACAATTCATTGTTGATTCATTGTGATAATTAATAAAATATAAAAAGTGACTGCTAATTGTTTAAAAAGGGTAATACTGATTCACCCCCCCTTGCCTCACAATATTCCAACATAATCCTTATCCAATAGTTCTTGTAACTAAATTTTCAGTTCTGTTAATTCAGGTAGGCTCATTCTATAAGGTGCCTTGGATACCGGTACAGATCCAGGTAATAGGTCAATAGAGAAATCTATCTCCCTCTTTAGAGGTAGTTTTGGTCTTTCATCTACAAATACGTCTTTGAACCCACATAGGATTGTAAAGTATTCTAAACTTGGTTTTATTTCTTCAATTAGGAGGTTAGTTTCTTGTAAAACATAAATTTGGAAACCTTTATTCATACATTTCTTGAACTGCATCGCTGATATCTTCCTAACAGAAACTGGTTTTCAGATTCCTTGTACCATTCTAACTGTGTTATTTTCATCTTTGTACACAAATGAATATTCATAACAATTTAGTATCACTTTATGTTTCTCTAACCACTCCATTCCAATGATTAACTCGTAATATCCCAAAGGTAATGTATTCAGATTAAATCTTGTATTTTGACCATCTATGCTTAGTTCACAATCAAAAATAAAATATGTTACCTTTCTTTTAGTGCATGTTGCTAACTCTACTAACCAAGACTTAGCATGCTTTACCTTCTTTAACTTGTTCATTTCAACTAAATCGGGAGTAATATAACTCAATCTAGCTCCTAGGTCAATTCGTATAGAGACATTGTGGGTATGAATTTTACCTTCAACTTCAACAATAGTCGACTGATGATATGCTTGTCTACCATCTAGAGACGCATTGATTTTATGCACACTTCTACCAATATCTCCAATCGTCGAAGCCTCTTGAAGGTTATGGACTAAAGTTCTTGCTGTGGGATTTAAGCGTGGACAATTTCTCCTCAAGTGAGGTTCTCCACATTCCCAACACTTCAATGGTTCTCTGGGACTGTCCCCAACTTTCTTGACTCCCAGGTTAACCTATTTATTTCTCCCTTGGCAATTATTTGTATTTGAATGGTACTCTTTCTTTTGGAAACCTTTCATCATATTACAGAAAGGGGTTAGCTGTAATCCTTTCTTACGTTGATTCAATCTATCGTATTTCTTGTCTTTCCATGCCTTGGTAATTTTATCTCTTTGTTTGTATTGATCATAACACATCCAAACATTTCTAAACATTTCATTTAAAGACTTGGGATTGTCAAATTAAATTTTGTCCTTGTATGACTGTGGTAGACAGCTCAAGAACCTTTGTATCTTTACATTGTCTTCTTTGATGTATGGTACAAACCTCAACAAATCTAAAAATTTATTTATCGGATCGTCCATGACCATTTTGCATAGTTGCAGTTCATAAAATTCCTTAGTTTTTCTTTTGTAATAACTTTCTGATAAGTACTGCTTCTTGAAATAATTTTTAAAATATGACCATTCCATTAGTTTTTCTTTCAATCCCTTGGATAATTTCAGGTCTTACCACCAGATACTAGGTTTTTCTTTTAAGTTGTAAATGGCCATTTTGACTTTCGTATTACTAGAATAGTTATAAATATGGAAGTATTTCTTTATATCTAGTAACCATGCTTCAGCCTACTCACCAGTGTTTGATTCTCCATCAAAGGTGGAATGCTTTATTTTCTTGAATTCACCTTCCAGGTGGTCCACCTGTTTTCTTTTTCTTCCTATAAATGCTTTGTTTTCTGTCACGTCTCTGTCTTCAAAAGAGCTATCCTCCTTTTATATTTCATGACCATAATTCTTCGAGGACTTTTTGCTCACCTTTTCCTATTTTTTATTGTCCTTTGGACTCTTCTTTGTTACTATATTGCGTAGAATCATTTCATTTATTTCCAGCTGATCTTCATGTTCTTTCTTCAGCTTTTCATTATCTACTTTAAATCCTTGTAATTCTACGACGAGGTTTCACATTGTTTCCAATACTTGAGTGGATGATCTTCCTTCACTTTTATGCTTTAGGTCTCTAGGAGGTTCCTAGTTTGGATTCCCTTCAGGTATATCTCCTTCATCATTTTGTGCTGACATTTTCACAAGAGACAAATTGTTTTTTCTATTTGTAACAATAAATGTGTTTTCTAGTTTTTCTTCAAGGAAACACAAAAAACAAAAAAAAATTGGTGGTGCCCTGAGGTCCAAGCATTATGACCTATAGCTTTGATTCCATATGTAATGTACCCCAAATTTCACAAAATAAAATAAAAAAAATTAAAGGGGACAAACTAACGTCTATTATGTATAACAATTGTTAATGTCATAAGACAAATTATGTCTCAATTTGTTAATTAACTCCCCTGCAGATGTAACATTATCATCACTTGTTCTAAAGGTTACAAGAGTGCTAAAGTTCGATACCTCGTTTGTTGATAAGCTTTGTTATTTAGAGGTAACATTATCGTACATACGAGTTGGTGGCTAGACCTATCGAGGTCCATAGCCTGGCTATGATTATGACACTCATTATTTAAGTAATGCATTGTTTATAAGTATTTAATGACATAATTAAGTCTTAATAAATAGGCCATGCATTATATCTCTAGCACATCTAAATGTTATAACCAATACCTACTATGGAAGTCATATATTAAGATTTTAATACCATTCACGATTTTCGAATCTTATTACATAAGCCTTACCTTATGCTTGAACGAACCTTAATGATATACCTATGATTTAAACCTTACACTATATTTTCACAAATGGAAGAGTTTAGAGATTAAACCCTAACTCCCAACCAACACGTTGGTTGGCCAATCCAAAAGTAATGGAAATAGTATATGGGACATACGATCCAGATAAATTTATAGTTATGGCCCTAATGTGTTCCCACTGGTTCACATTATAGTTAAGGCTAGACCTTTAGGGAAGTTGAGGAGCATTTAAGATGGTGGTTGTAGGATGGTTTGAACCTAGACTTAGGTTATTAAACTGTCAATTTATATTAATGGTGCCATGCCTCCATTACTCCTTTTGGTCTGACATTGCAGGGAAATCCCCACTCCTAGCTCACAACTTAAGATGGATTCACATGGTAGTGTACTATTAGACCTTCCCAAAATCGAAAGGCATGAAGTGCCCTTTCCTTCATCGTAATTCCATTTGGTTTTGTCACTCTGTGTGTTTAACCGATGCAATTTTCCCGACTCTATGGTAATAGGGTAACGATGTCGCGAGGGTAGCCTTACTCGACTGTTTATATATGGCAGCAAGGTGATGGTGTTGCGAGGGTAACCTTACTTGGCTCTTTCTCTGTGGTAGCAAGGTGACAATGATTTGTTGTTAATTGGTTCATCTCTGTGGTAATAACTAGCATGCTGCATTGGTATTGGTTCGACTATGTGGTAGCAAGATAGAAAATGTCATGATGGTTAAATTGCTTGAGTCTGCAGAAATGACTATTGCATTTCTCCCTCAGGTAGTCTACGGTAAGTCTTCCCTCTGAACCTCTTATCTTTCCAGAATTTTCGTTAATGCACAGTGGCATTTTAAAATAGCTTTGAAGTAATGTTTATGTGTCAAAGGGGATTTTTCCTGAATAGTAGTTTGCATGATCCCTTTTATTATGTCTCGATCTTCCTCTATGTCAAGCCTTCCTTTCTATTTTGGATACCCTCGCTGATTAATTCACGGTGTTGTCCTGCAATTTACAAGTTGCACCTTCTGTGGTAATTATCCTCTGTCTATGTATTTTTATGGGATATCTCTCCGTCTATGCTGACATTATATTAGAAATACACGTGCGAGTGTTGTGCTTCATTGTCTAGAAATTATATTTTTGTGGTTTTACTCTCTGTTTGTGTAGCACGCATGTGTTATGTTTATTTGTTTAAGCAATGTATTTCTTAAAAAAAACCATCTCTCTATGTCAGGTGCATGTTCATTTTATCACTGTTTGTATTACTCTTCTTTGTGGAAAAACATGTGTTCACTATTATTCTTTATATGCCATGAGTTTATGGGATTTATTTCTGTGTATAAAGGATTTTCAGTCGACAGTGTTAAATATTTTCTTTATCCCGTGACCTAAGTCGGGTCGTGACCAGATATAATTTTCTTATATCCCTAGCTTCGATCGTGCCCTATTTAAATATTTTCATACTTAATCTTTGTTATCGGTGATTCGTTTACTCTACATACTATGATTTTAGAGGAACCCTTAATCATTTGGAAAGGTATACCACGCCTCCTTACACAGGGTTTGACTGCTCATTTTTAAAAGAATTAATCCTCGCCGCGGAGTATCGTTCCCTATCTCCATCATGATTTCTTTCTGGAATAATAACTTGACGGACCTTGGTACACACCATACTCAACTCTTTGAGCATCCTGAGTGCCTTCAACAACTCTAATCAAAACCTACAGGATACTTTTGATTATTTAAAACCTAGATTTAGTTTGGTGTATCCTTTTAATAAATATTAATGAATCCTTTTATACTAAGAATGCCTTCTCGCATCATGGTGGTAATTTTTGATTCAATGTTTCTTTAATTGCATAGTTGTATGATTGTCCATAATATCAATATTAATTCTGTGTCTGTGTATAAGGGTGCTTTGTTTAGATAATATTCTTTTGTATATCGTAACTATGATTAAATATTCCATAGTGGCTTCAACCTTTTATCAAAAGTTAAAATTACTCCTTCCCAAGTAATGGTTTCTGGTTATTATAATCTCACTTAATGTTTCTATGGTAAATCTATTTCTTTGTCGACTCTTTACTTTTTCAATAATATTATTTGTAGGATATACTTGCTTATGATTTTTATGTTGTGCAATTGATAATTATTTCACCAGTATATGCATTGATGATGGGTCCATGTTTATCTTGCGAGGGAACCCATCAAGTGAACAATGCACCCACTTCCCTTCTTTGTCTTCGATTGGTGGCTTTGTAAGATGGGGAGGATGCTCCTTTCAACATCGAAACCCAAGTTAAGTAAGTTAATTCCTTACTTTGTTGCATATTTAGTAATTTTCCTACTGTAATAATTTACTAAAATGTTGTATTTGTTATTAAAGTTTTGGGAGGCACGCCATCCACTTGGTGAGACACTCAGCCTGTCCAAAAAAGGTATTCGGATTCCATCTTCTTCCACCAGTCCTTGGGAGAATTTGCGAATAGTTTTATGTAGTCTGTTTATATTTCTATTTTTCTTAGATAGGGAGTTTTGTTTTAAAAACACAAAAGGTTGTAAATTTTTTATGTCCTATGGTACCCCAACTGTAATGTTTGGGTAACGACCTATGGCCTTTTGCGAGACAATAAGAGGTCTATTGTATCAACTATATTTATGGGGTAATAGATGTAAATAAAGAATGTACTTGGACTTTTATTATTTCCACCTATTCTCACCATGATAGTAACACGATAATAGTACAATCTTATTTTATTTATCTTTCTACAATAATTGATTATGTACAGACTCAACAGTAATCAAAATACAGATCTTTATTGGCAAGTAGGCACATAAGTATAGCTTTCTATTTATTACTATATGCATGCCTACATATATAGTTAAATAGATATACAACAATCATATTCCAGAGAAACATTATTACCAATATCATTATATTATAGCAAGCCATCATGGCTATGTAGTATCTTTGAACATATTTCACTTATGTGTATACAAGTCCAAACATATTCCTAACAGATAAAAACCATAGATATAACATCAATAATGAAAAACATGGCTAAGATACATATCTGAATAAGATGATGCTGAAAAAAAAACCGAATAGCCATGTTCCACCCAACCGTAGAACAAAAAATCCACGATCACTTGACCTGATCACCCCTTAGCCTGACCATCAGTCCAAAAGGGTGAAATTGAATTATCCTTCTCAACTATAGTCACCAACAACAGATCAAAATATGCCTTGCCTCACATTGTAAGTGCTCATAACAACAACCAATTCTCAATTCCCCAACATACTAAGCAACGTCCTACCTCCCACATATGTTGTATATATTCTTGTGCCTAGGTATTTCACTCCTTTCCCTCCTTGGGGAAATTTGTAGCTTTACAAATCCCTGATTTGCAGGGGCTTCTAGTGGTAAAATTCAACTTCTGCCACTTGTAAAAATCATCCCCAAGGTAACTCAAACCTGTTCCCCACTCATGGAGTCATGTTCAACTATTTTTAACCTTGTTGTTCCATTTGTCTTCCAACATTAAATTTATTAAAATTTTCTCTCATACATGTGTCCAATAAATGAGGATAGTTGGGCAAGTCAAATCCTTTCCCAACAATCATCAAATAATTAATTACATAATCCAAAATTCCAAATTTGGATTTTCCATAAATGGCAAATAATTTCTAAATCCAAATTTTCCAAAAACGAAAATTTATTTCAAAATTCAACATAGAATTTAATTTTTTATAATTTGAGGATATTACACTATAACTTCTCTTTTTCTTGATGTAATATATCCCTAGTATTCTAGGCCCACTAGAGCCCCATCCTATCTCATCATAGAAACCATATTCCATTTTCGTTTACATATTGTCATAGGAATTCATAGAAGCTTGCAAGCCATATCTTTTCTAACATATTGAATGATTCTTATCTAGGACTTATTATTTTGAAAATCTTCATATATAACTATCTAGATTCATATTATTCTTATGGTTCTATCTTAATAAATGTTTCGTGGATCTTTGAATCTAATATTGTTCAAGACCTTTTAAGTGATGATACAATATTACTACAAATTTTTATGCCATAGTCGTTTCACTTTTATGTTTACATTGTTCCTGATTATTTTCATTTCCTTACATATTCGAGGACAAAAGGTAACTATTTTTATGAAACTTATTTTCATATAATGATTTTTATTTAAATGTGTCTAAATGGATGGAGCTATTTGGTTCATTCTCACTTATTATTTGATTATTGAAGGAATATCTTAGATCATAAGTATATTGTTAACTTTTTCTAAGTTTAGGATTATGTGATAATTCACAGCTTAGCTTCCTTTTTTTTAATTTGGAAAAATAATCTAGGGTTATCGTTCATGCAAGGGAATGCAACCTCTATAAAAAAAAAAAAGGACAGTGCTCTTCTAGCCCCATAAGTTATCCTCTCATTGTTGACCCCTTTTTCCTAGTAAGAAAAAGAGACCAATAATGACCTCATGCAATGCCACTGAAATGTTGGGTCTAAAATGGACCACAAATTCAAAAAAACAAAACAACAACCAATACTTTCAACTAAGTGATTGATCCATCATTGAACACTTGAGATAGAAGTTTGAATAGCATGATAATAAGAATAAAACTAAAATATATTTTAAGTATGGAAGAATTAAGTAGTGGAATATTTCTAACTTATTCTTCTAATGACTATGCTATAGTAGAGGGGTAGATTGAGAACTTAAATTTTGATTATTAACCTCCTATATGAATTTTTTTTCTTGATAATTATAAATGTTAATTATGAAAAATAGGTTGTTACACATCTCGAGTCCAAATGTTTTAAGAAAATGGAGGATTTAGAAGAAACGATGAAGAAACACAAAATCAATATTGATTCTACTTCTTCTTCTTCTCATGGACATGCACTTTGTTCTTTCAGTTTCTCCTTCAATGCAAATTATGGAGCATATGATCATATGGCTAAGGATAAATCCATATTTTCTTCTCTTAATGAATGTAAGACCAAGAAAATATTTGTTGGTGATGATATATCTCTTAATGTTGTACGATTTGGAATAGTTTAGGTAGATAATGGTCATTTAAATGATGTATTATGTGTTCCAAGTATTTCCTGCAACCTTCTATGAGCATAACAAATCACTCGTTTAGGTTAAGGTAAAATCATGGAGTTTTCACCTCATCAAGTTGTAATTAATGATCTAAAATGTTCTAAGAATTTTCTCACAATTGGAATTTTTGATGAAATTACCAGGTTATACAAGTTTGACAACTTTGGTTCATCCTATTTTCCATCAGTTTTTGTTGCTCATAATGATGACTTGATAAAACTTTAGCATGAATGGTTAGGTCATCTAAACTATCATTCATTTGCAACAATTATGTAATCAACAAATGGTGGCTGGTATTCCTCTTGTTTCTTGTAGAGCTTTTGTTTCTGTTTTTGTTTTTCTCGACAAACATTATCGAGACAATTTTGACAAATGTGCCTCTTGGCACACCCTGACCCCTTTGCATCTTCTTCATAGTGTCTTCTTTGGTCCACTTTCTTCTTCTTATTTTTCTAGGTGCGAGTATTTCTTAACTTTCATTGATGACTTTTCCATATGCACTTGGTTTACTTGTTAAAACTTAAGAGAGAAGTTTTTGACAAGTTATTGGCTTACAAGGCCCTTGTAGAAAATAAATCTAGACATCAACTTCAAAGGTTAAGAATAAATAATGGAGGATAATATGTGAAAAAACAATTTGCAAGTTACTTCACTACACATGGAATCCAAATGCAACACATTGTTCCATATACACCACAACAAAATGGTATTGTTGAGAGAAAAAACCACACATTAAAAGAAATGACTAATTGTATGATTAAATCTACGATATTAAGTATAAAGTATTGGGCAGAAGCCATTAACTATGGAAATTACATAGTACATGACACTCTCACAAAGGCTCTTAAAAATAAAATGTCAAAAGAAGCATGGAATATAATTAAGCTATATGTAAGTAAGTTCTATGTAGTTGGAAGTGTATCATGGGATCACATTCCTCATGAGAAAAGGAAATCTTTACAACCTAAAAGTGAGAAGTGCATATTTGTTGGTTATTCTGAAGATGTCAAAGGTTACAAACTTCTTCAAACTCATTTTAATGAATGCATTATTATAAGAGATGTTAAATTTGATGACAATCTCTTGTCCCCGGATCCTAGTTCGACATTTGTGCTTTCTTCTTCGACATTTGTTCGTTCTTTTTTTCCTATTCTGGTTTCTTTTGCCTCATATGATGGCAGAGCGGATGAAAGTACACCTCATCCTTCTCACCTTCCTCCATATGAGACCATTAAACTTTAACCTTCACCAACAACAATGCTTCCTAGATAGGTCTATTCAACACGAGAAGCAGTTGGTGATCTTGTCGATGATCCTATAGATCAGTGTCAGACATGTTCATAGTTATAGCAAGTCTCTTCTCTTTTGGATCAAGTTTCAGAAACTCATGATCTAGAGACATTTGCATAAGCTTCAGGTCATGTAGATTGGGATACATCAATGAATTAATATTATTTCTCTTTAATGGAAAATGATACTTTGGATCTTATACCGCTTTTGAAAGGAAGAAAATTTGTCAGAGGTAAATAGGTGTATAGAACTAAGTATGCATTAGATGGAATTGTTGAGAGACATAAGACTTAGTTAGTTACCAAAGGATCTTCCTAAGTTGAAGGAACGAACTATAAGGAAACCTTTGTCCCTATAGCCAAAATAAATTGCATACTCCTTGTTATATCCCTTACAACCTCACATAAATGGGAGTTCCATCAGATGGATATCAAATTTTCCTTCTTGCATGGGGATTTGCAAGAAGAAATATACATGGAACAACCTTCTGGATATGTCCAGGATAAATCTAGCCCCGTTTATCTTCTTAAAAAATATCTTAATGGTCTTAAGAAAGCTCCCCATTGTTGGTATGCCAAAATGAACAATTTTCTTCTTTACACTAGCTTGTTTAGATGCCATTCTTATCCTAATGTATATACAAAAAAGTAGGAAGCCATCTCATAATCCTTTTTATTTAGGTTGATGATCTTATCCTCACTGGTAATGACCCAAAAATTTTAAACCATGTGAAAACCATCCATAAGAAGAAATTTGAAATGACCAACTTAGGCTATTTTCATTATTTTCTTGGCCTCCAAGTTTTGCAAACCAAGGAAGGAATTTTTCTTACCCAGTATAAGTGTGCTTTTGACCTTCTTCATCTCTTTCACATGGAAGATTGAACTTCAACCCCTTATCCCTTCCAGTTTGGAGTCAAACGTACTACCACTTGTACTTCTATTATAGTTGGTGCCACTTTGTACCATCAGACAATTAGTATCCTCTTATACTTGAATCATAGTCATCCTGGTCTTTCCTATGCTATTGGTATTATTGCTCGATATATGAAAAAACTCCATGAAAGAAATTGGTAAGTAGATAAGAGGATACTTCGATATTTTCGGGGTACATTTAAGTTTGAGATACATTACAATTTAGGGGGGACTTCTTTATTGGTTTGTTTCACTGATTCAGATTGGGACGACAACTTTGATGATTGAAATTCTACTATAGGTTATGTTTTCATCCTTGATTCAGGACCTCTCACTTGGGATTGTAAGAAACGACATGATATTTCTCTTTCTTCAGCATAAGAAGAGTACACAATAGCAGTTATTGCAATTCAGGAAGCCTTGTTGCTTCGACATATCCTTTCAGAGTTTGGATTCCCGCAACAACATATGATCACTCTCTAGTGCAACAATGAGAGTGTCTTCAAGCTCTCCAAAGATTCAGTTCAACAACAACACAACAAACACATTGATCTGCAAATGCACTTGATAAAAAAATCTCATTGATGATCGATTTACTGAAGTGCTATTTTTTCCTACAAAAGATCAAGTTGTGTACTTTTTCACAAAGTCTCTTACAGAAGCAAAGTCTTTTAAACTTTGATCTATGTCAGGATTTCATGAAGTTGTCACTAAGGGGGGATATGGTCTAATTCCTCCTTCATTCTCTTATTTTGTTGTCGTTGTAAACCCTCCAATCTTGTCCCAAGTTGTTCTTAAGGGACGATGTTAGAATATTTATACACTTAGGAGTTAGTTAAGATCAACTTGGTCTAATGTGTCACTATGTAAAAAGTGTGTTTTTTAGTGCGTTTCTTTAGTATGCATTTTTAGTTAGGTAATCCGACGGTCACAATATGTTCCTAACATAGAGTGATCTGATGGTTTAGATTCTTGTTGATCTTAATGACTGCATTGATCCATGAATTAGCACCTGATTGTTCCATGATCTCTATCTAATGAGCATGGAGGGTCATTTGTCCATGATCGATTGTTAGAAAATCCATTGTAAATCTCTCTGTAATATGTTTCTTTTCCATTAATAAATTTTTCCAAGTGGTCATGTTGGTTGGGGTTGTGGATGTTTTCGTCTAGGGATTACCATGTCAAAACATCGGTGTTTTGATATTTGATATAGTTGTGTGAGTGGTTACTAAAGGCGTTCATCCTCGTTGGAATACCCGTGTTGTCAAATAGAAACATCAGATAGCTTAGGAAGGATGAGATATCTATAAAACATATCTCAACCCTTTTGTGAAAAATATATAGACTATACGTGTTTTCCTAAGATAAAAGGATAATCTCTCTTTATAAAATAAGCTTACTGAGATATAGAGATATAGGGACAACATGATTGAGACTATTAACCAAATAATTGTGGCTTCTGATGGTTTTGAGCATAGGAAGTCTTAGGTATTTTATAAAATATTTTAATTCATGAAGAAGCTAGAAGGTCCAAGTCTCCTTCATGATGTTAGTATGATTGTGAATGAAGAATTTCAAGTTGGTTTAGTTCAGAATAAAGAATTTTTTCAGGCATAATTTGATAGCAATACTAACATTGATGATATTGAGATAAAGTAATCTGGTAAATAGATCTTGTGGTTGAAGAAGTGGAGAATAACTCAATATGTAAAGATCACTTGCATTGTCATTTATGTCACAATGAAGATGAATTTTGCATGCTAAATATTAAGGAGTAGATTACACTAGCTTAACTTGAAGGTTATATTAAAACTTGGGTGCATTAAGTCATTAGTGTTTCCTTGAAATCATCATGAAACAAAAAAGATTTAGGGTCATTAGGCCGTTGGAGACTTCATCTTCCATGGAATGGAAGACAACATAAATTAATTTTCTAAGGTGAGAGAAGGGTTCATAAGATAGAATGTTTTTTCCTCCAAAATTTTTATAGGTGAGTCATTCAAGATTTTCCCTTGCCTCAATTTTTTTTCTAGTCATGTTTTTTTCCATTTCGTCTTTATATGTGTCATATAATTATGGAAACATGACAGTAACTATAACTTCTCTTTTTCTTCATGTAAGACTTCCCTAGGTATTCTAGGCCCACTAGAGCCCCATCCTAGCTCATCAAAGAAAACATATTCCATTTTCATTTAAATATTGTCATAGGAATTCATAGAAGATTGCAAACCATATATTTTCTAACATATTGAATGATTCTTATCCAAGACTTATTATTTTGAAAAGATTCATATAGAACTATCTAGATTCATATTATTCTTATGGTTTTATCTTAGTCAATGTTTAGTGGATCTTTGAATCTGTGTTGAAGACCTTTTAAGTGATGATACAATATTACTACAAATGTGTATGCCATACTTGTTTCATTTTTATGTTTACCTTGTTACTGCAAGTTCCTCATTATTTTCATTTGCTTACATATTCGAGGATAAAAAGGTAACTATTTTTATGAAACTTATTTTCATACAATGCTCTTTATTTAAATGTGTCTAAATGGATGGAGCTATTTGGTCCATTCTCACTTATTGTTTCTCACTTATTATTTGATTATTGAAAGAATATATTAGATAATAAGTATATTGTTAATTTTGTTTAAGTTTAGGCTTATGTGAGAATTTACCGCTTAACCTCCTTTTTGTTTAATTTGGAAAAACAAGCTAGGATTATCCTTCATGCAAGAGAATGTGGTATCTGCATAAGTTATCCTCTCATTGTTGACCCCTTTTTCCTTGTGAGAAAAAGAGATCAATAATGCCTTGATGCACTGTCACTGAAATGTTGAGTCTAAAATGGACCACAAATTCAAAAAAACAAAACAACAACCAAACCTTTCCACTAAGTGATTGATCCATCATTGAACACTTGAGATAGAAGTTTGAACAACATGATAATAAGAATAAAACTAAAATATATTCTAAGTATGGAAGAATTAAATAGTGGAATAATTTCTAACTTATTCTTCTAAGGACTATGTCTAGTTAGTTACGGTAGAGGGGTAGATTGACCACTTAAATTTTGATTATTTTTTTTTAACAAAAACGGATATGAGATTATATTAAGAGGTGTGGCAGAGCCACTGGTTCAGGTTACAAAATGCCCAACTTGTATTTGGGTCTTTTACCTTGATTACAGACAGCTTTAACTACAACATCTATGGATACAACAAGCCTACTAACTGCTGGAAAGCCTTAAGAGCTTACTAATCTACTTATTTAGAGCCATGGCTACTATTGCCAGACTTCTGAAGCTTGTTACATTGACATTTGGTTCAGGCATTACTTTTCTTCATCCTTGTTCCAGTTGTTGTTGAGCTGGGCCATTTTGGCCTCCAATTGCTCCATTCTTTCGTCGAAATCTTGTTGTGGATTCTTTAACTCATGATTTAGCTTGTCTAGTTCTTCAGCAAACCCGATCTTGGTCATAGTTATGTCTGATTCGAGCTGTTCAAGCCGGCGACCTGCCTCCACATCCAAATTCTCCAAGAAATCTAGTTG
>ML784829.1:840466-877631 GCA_009831015.1 Picea engelmannii
GGCTGTGACATAAAGTAAGCTGCTCAACATGAAGATAATTTTTTTGCTTGGTTAACGTTTCTTGTTTTCGTTTGTTGCGCTTTACCAATCAAATGACGGCTGTGTTAACTCTCGGACAAAAGTTTCTTTGGCCAAGGCTTGTGTGTAACCTAGAATGATGGCGAAAGGGCACACAGTAACGTACTTTAGAAGTAATAACTGGTACAACTTAAGGCATCGTACCAGTTATTACTTTAGAAGTAATAACTGGTTCGAGCAAATGCATGTACCATAAATAAAGAAATAGAGATATACTTTTTCAGGATCGATAAGGTCGCGCTTTGTTTTAACGTCAGCCCAAGATATTTTACATAGGGTTTTCTACCAGCATCATGACCTAATCTTTTTTTTCCACATTTCTCTTTGGTTTACATTTCGCTTTGGTTTATCGTAGGGTTTTCTACCAGTATCATGATTTATTTATTTATTTTCAATTGAAAAAGTAGTTTATTGTTATTCAATTAAATTAATAAAAAAAAAAAAATTAAAATTAACGATAACTTTTCAATACACATAAACAGTCATTAAATTTTATTTTTTTTAATTAAAGACAACTTTTCAATACATATAAATAGCCATTAAAAAAAAATTAAATTAAAAACAACTTTTCAATACATATAAACAGCCATAAAAAAATTGCATATACACAACAATAACAAAAATTGATTGTGACTATCAATCATTTAAAAAAACAGTAAAATTGTAAAATGGAAGTGACTTAATCTCATGTATTAGAGTGTATGTGACTTAAAATTAGTTATAAACTAACCTAGTAAGAGTCATGTACTAGAGATTTCTTTGCCTACATTTACTAGATCTTACAAGGTTAATTATATTTGGAATTTTTTTCTCAACCTTTACTTGATCTTACAAGGTTCACCATATTTGGAATTTCTAAGTTTAAATAGTAAATGGAAGTTTTAAAATTTAAATATAAAATATTATTATTAATTTTTTTTAACAAAATCATTATGATATAATATTATAATTATTATATAATTATGATTACAGTTTACTAAATCATATAAAATTTTATAATTACAATTAAATAAATTAAAAATATCATTATATTTTATTAATTTTATTAATATGATTATATTTTAATAATTCTATTAATTTAATGCTCGCAAGGGTGTAGACTGATTAGCAAGTGTCGTGTAAATGGAAAGAAATATGTAAAAATAAATCTTAAGGTCATATATGGTTCACACTAGACCAATATAAACATAAAGTAAAGTAAGTATTATATATGGTAGAGAAAAAATAACATTTTATTATTAAAATATAATTTAAATTATACTTAAAAAAATGGTTTAAACTCTTTTAAAATAACAAAAAAAATGTTTTAAACCTTTTAAAATAACAAATTGGAATCAAAGAAATCTTTTGTAATTAATAGAATATAAAATATGTAAAATATTAAATTATTCAATAAGTATATAAGGTGGTACTTACATGTAAAAAAGTATATATGGTGGTAATGGTCAATTTATTACTATACATAAATTAAAGATTATTCTAGATAATGGAAAAGGGAATCGATTTTTTTGAGGTCATATGTTGTGTACATGTGTAGATGGATGATTTTTTGCTTTATCATTTCTTAATGAGGGATGTGATGGTCTAGTATTTGACACAAAAATGGGTTAATGCTAGGTTAGAGGGAAACATCAAGGAAGGTCTAAAAAATTAACATAATGATTTCCACCTTATAGATGAAGCGCAAGGGCATCAAAAGTTGAAGCATGTTAATATATTCTTCCATTTTCACATTTTCATCATTCAAAATTTTAAGTTTACAAATTGTGAAGGAAGAAAAAATAAAAGTTTGGTGCAGAAAAACCAACTTAGTATTTTTAGATTTTTTACCCACTTAGTATTGAATTGAAATTATTCAAAATATTTGTATTTAATCCTACACTAAAAAAACCTTAGTTGAAAAACTTAATGGAAATGTTTTTGAAACTAAGTTGTATTCTGAAATAATACAATACAATTCTTGGTGATTAAAATTGTGTTCAAAGGAATAATTGTTTTCAATGTGGAATTATATCATAAAAAGAATTAGAATGGATTCTAATTTGTGGATTGTGATTCTTTAGGAATAGTAGTTTATACAAATATGTATCAACTTTCTATAATAGTAGTTTAATATGACATAGATCTTGTCATTCCTTTACACCCTAGTTTGATATAGATGCTTTCAAGTATGTGTATAATGATAACATTTAAAAAAATTAAAGAGGCATAGATCTATTTTAAAACTTGATTTATCAAGTATATAGAGGGATTAAATTTGTTGAGGTGTAATTTTTTTATCATTTCCTTTATATTAAATGATAAAAAAATTATAGTTCAAAAAAAGTGATCTGTCTTAATACTTGATAGATCTTGATTGAAAATGAATTTATGCTAAAGTGTATATAAAGAAAAGATATTATTTAATATTAGTTATGTTTTTTATCTAATATAGTGAATATTAATTAATAATGATTTCTACTTAGGGATAAAAAATTTAATGAATATGGTCATCTCAAAATGTATTCTTCCGATTTAAATAAATGTAAATCTATTATGATAATATTCATAATGAATAATAAGTTATCAAAATCAATGATAATTTTTTTATGCAAAATAATTCAAGAATTCATTACAAATAAAGAAAAGCAGAAAAAACAATGATTAAACAATATAAACGCGTAAAGATAAACTTACACAATTGTGACAAACATTTTAATAAAATTAAAAACTATTTTGAAATACCAGTGAAAAGGAAGAGGAAATACAAACAAGAATAAAGATCGTCCTGCTTATCTACGTACATATTTCACATTGGATCTTAAAAGAAATCAAAATAAGGGTATTTAACCTCTTATTTAATTTAAGAGGTAATAAGTTATCACAAAACCACTTAACGTTTTTTAATCATCACTTTGACAACAAGAAAATAAAGGGAGAAGATAATTCAGTAAATAGTCCATAGTTCATAACGCTTAGTTCGAGCTTAGTCATATTCTTAAATGTTTTTTTATCAATAATTAAAAGCATTGAAGATCAGAGGTTTTGTTTGGTGGAATGCACAGCTTTTGTTCCCGGTTTTTTTTTTTCAATAATTGAAAGCATTGAAGATTACAATTTTTGTTTGGTGGAATGCACAACTTTTGTTCCGGAATGCCATTTGTATCATCTTAACGTTGAAAACAAGAATCCCTGTTTTATAATCCTTAAATGCACCTTATTACGGTAATCCGTCTTTCCAATTTTCAATGCTCGACGGCGGGTTTAGCATCTCAATCTACAAGCAACCCTAATTGCATCTAAAACATACGCTATTTGAGAGTTCGGTGTCTGGTTCTCGATTACAATCCACTGATTAATTAGATATATTTCTCAACACTCTAACCAAGGATGGTCAGTTGTAGACAAAGGCAGAGCTTCCAATCTACCATGGTAAGTTCCAAATTTTCTTCTGTTATCAATCTATCGTGCTTACGGTAAGAGTAAGGTGTTTAACAGTAGAAATATGTGAAAGTAAGGTGTTTAACAGTAGAAATATGTGAAAGTAAAGTATGTTACCCCGTTGTTTCGTGTTCATCGTACCTTAATTTGCGTTCAATTCCTTACTTTTCGGTCCACTATAAGCATTTACTTTTTGGATGACTGTGTCTAGATAGAACGGAAAAACTCAACCTAGAAGGGTAGCCGGCTAACCAGGACTAAATTTATATTAGTATTAATAAAACGGGGCTGTGTAGTAGCAATCAGCTTATACATAAACGGTACCGGGTTTGTCTTGATAAAAAATATTCTAATACATAAACTTCAAGGCAAAAATATACATATCAAACTATATTTCCAAGTGCTGCTACAGGGTGCTTGAGTGACAAATTGTCCCAACATACATTTAAGTCTGATGAGCATTCAAGCTAAAAAGATCTCACATACTGCCCTGATCCTCATGCTCCTGGCTAGTGAGTTGGTGACCTGCACCCTCTATGTCCAAAGGATCCAGATTTTGCAAAACTGTTTCAGCTTCACTCCCTAACTGGATAGTTCGATTTGAATTAATATTTAAGGGATAGTGGCAAAACTTAAGTCCCCATTTTTTTTATAGCACACCAGGGTTTATCTCAGTGGCATATTTAGCCCATGCTTCTGATTATCTCAGTGGCATATTTAGCCCATGCATTCTTTTCAGATATGATATAAGTTCATCTTATCGAACAGAGCCATGGTCTGCCTAATTCTGGTAATGATGCTCTGGAACTTGAGCCCTCCCAGGTTAGTTTGTTTGACGACCTCCTTCATAATAATTAATTAAAGAGTTTCGAAATACAATCGAATTCCTTATTCCCATCTTCCTGGAAAAATTAAGCCATACCACAACGCTTAAGCCTGTGCCTGATTATTCGGAACTTCTCTTAAATCTTATTCATAATGTGGAATAGTGAAGACTCCCACCCACTCCTACTCCCCTGGGTTATTCCTGGATAGCCATCAACAAATAAATGGTTGCAATGCTGTTCCAGCCTCCAATCGAGAAAATCCGAAGTTGCCAACGCAGAAATGGTCCCTGCATGAGCTTGTCAAATCTGGTCCAATTTGAATTGGTTAATCCATTTTTCTTGCAGATCATCCAGCAATGAGTCTCTCCCTCCGACTATGATTCTCAAATATTCCCACAGTAATGCTATGGCCTTAGCAGCAATTTATCTTTTAGAAACAACTTTATCTTTAAAAAATATCTTGTTCTTTGCCAGCCAGATATTCCAGCATTGGAATTTGGGCAGCGCCTACCAGATTCTCCTGAAGATCTTCTTACCGGCCTGATCATTCAATAATACTACATTGCTATGTTTTCTTGAGGAAACCTTTGAGAGGTGAACATGTTCTAACCATTCAAGGTTTTATATCGTCCTCTCGGCTTGAGTTTTCTAAAGACAATCACCGGCCTATGTACCGGATCCGCGGATTTAATAAATCAATTCTTGGGTTGTTTGTTTGAGTTGAGAGATAAACTAAGCTAATCAACATTATTAAAACTTCTTGTTTTCTTTGGTTTCTCTTTACCGCTCAAATAACGATTCTGTTAACCCTCTCACAATGGCTTGTTTGGGCAAAGCTTCCGAGTATTCGTAAAAACGCTCGGGGCACACACTAAAGTACTTCATGAATAATTGTCAGCACAATTCGAAGGCATTATCTCTACATACGAGCAAACGTATCTCCCATGAATGAATGATTAGAGATTCTTATAGAGGATGGATTGGGTTGTATTTTGAGGATCATGTCAGCACAACCATTTTTGTGCATTTGATTAATTATTTGGGCGGCATTACGAACTAATTTTATGGATAACGAACTATATACTCTGAAACGGTTTTTAAATCTTTACGAATTTAAAATATCCATTTGAATGGAATTTTTTTGAAACTTACGATAAACCATAGATTTTTTATCCGTGTAGCAAAACACAAGATTTAGCACATATTAATATCCGTAGATGCCAGATGTTCTATTTATATTACATTATTTGAGTATAATTAGTTAGTTCAGACAATTACGAAGAATTTAAACCCAACGCAGGTTGGTTATAAGGGAAGAGGACTGGATTGTAATGTAAATCTTGTAAAGAAAGGCTTCATTGTAATTTAGATCTGTTCAAGAGCCATGGAATTTTTTATGACCGTAAAACTGTAGTGGTTTCAGCCTTATGACTTAAAAACATTGTCATATTAAAATAGATTATTTTGGGCCTAGTCATGTAAAATTTATATATATATATATATATATATATATATATGAAGTTGTATTGTTTTATAGATATATAAATATGAAGAATTTTCTTTATAAAACAAAACAAGTGCAGAGTGGCAACTTAGTACGTTTCAAATAACAAACTAAGCTGCCATGTTGTATATGTTCACTCATTTGTTGTTTTTGTTAGAGGACTAGTGGCCACAAAACTGTTTCATTTATAAAGTCACACATGTGTTGGTTTTATTATCATGTCACCCTAAATTTAAAAGCAAGAGAGTGAAAAGCCTTGTAAGCCATAGTTGTTATTATAATGTCCATGAGATATCAACCAGTATATACATCCTACATGAAATATTTAGTCAACCATTCTCTCTCATTCCTTGTTTTTATTTATTTGAAGGAGTAATGAAAGCATGTTGTTTTCAAGGTGTATAAGATTGTGATGAACGTTAATCAAAGAATAGGAGTATGCTACGGCTATCATGTTATAGTTCCGCGTCAATATAATTATTTTTTAAACATCTCTTTCTCTACATCACTTTCTCTTGGATCTATGTACACGCAACAAGGGCATTTTCATGCGTTGAATGGGTGTTGAAACCCTCTAAGCATAGATGATTGGCATAGAAAGATTAGAGATCAGAGTGGAAATTGAAATATGATGAAGAAATTAAAATTAATTACAAACAGGATTGATTAGGGAATGAGTTGAATTTAGGCAGTTTTGTTGTACCTCGATATTTGACTATCCGCATCGAGACATTGTTAAAAGTCTGTTGAAAAATTATTTTCAGATGCCTACTATGTATCTAGAGGCTTCTGCTAGCTCGACATCCTAGGTTCCACATTTGAGTTCCACTCCATAAATGTTGGATTGGTTGAACAAAAGGCTCATCAGAGTTTTACATAAAGATTGAAACAGTTTACAATTTCAGCTTGCTAACGTTTGAAGGTATCAAGATTTTCTAAGGTAAAGAGATCGCTACCACTCATTGAAACATTCTCAACAAAATTGTATGCTGGAATCCGACACCCTATCACAAATTATCCTAACATCTAAAATGTGAGGGAAAGTTGCAAATGTCGTAGTAGACTAACTTTTATTTAAATGGAAGTACTGAGCACAAACAAAAAAACCTAATCATGCATATTTAATTATGGACTAAAGAGCCTATTAAACATTGGAAAACACCATAAATGTGTACTGGACATGTTAACTAATATGTAGTCACGAAAATGTTTTTGTTTTTTCTTAAATTACAAAAATTCAATCAAACAATGTTAAACATTAGAAAACACCATAAATTTCTAGTCAACATGTTAACTAATATGTAGTCAATGGGAAAACTCATCACTAGAATTCCCTTGGCATGTACTAATATGAAATTGAGTACACTTGGATAGTTTATGTCTTTCCTTTTTACAAAATCTCTCTAGTGTCACTTTTTTCCTATTTGTGACCAAAATCTATTTATCCCACAATAAAAATGTGAGGAAGATATCCACTTCAAGTCACAACACTTCACATATGAAAGCAGGTTTGATTTCATAATAAAAAAACTATCTTCCATCTTGAGGATTCATGTGACAACACTTTCGATATGCAAATAGGTTTGATTTCATTCATAAGTTCATTTATTTGGTCCGAGATGTGCTTTCTTTCGACTGTTCATTAAACTAGGTACACATTTCCATCAATGCTATGAAAAATTTAGAAGGTTTAATGTTATCGTTCAATTCGAAGGAAAATACCTTCTTCTGTACTAGTGGTAGCTTCTCCTGGATCTTCATTATTTTCTGGGCTATAATTTGGTGTTGCAAACTAGGTTTTAGCAACAACTCATTGATATTGAGAAAATCAATCTCGTTCATCTGTTGGATGATAGATTGTATACTTTCCTTATTCTTTCTGGAGCTTTCTTTATTCTTTTCTATGTCAATTTGTTCGAGTGTCTCAGCGATATCATTACCTTTGAATTCAACCAATGTTGTCTCTACAACAGATAGTATTTAGACAAGCCTCCTTTACCTCCCTAAAAAGTTTCTTGCTTTCTTGTAGGTTTGTCATCCAAACTTTCAAGGCCATTTCATATTTCACCTGTTCAGATTGTGAGAAAGGGGTGAGACAAAAAATATTGGCTTTCTTCTTGCATACAATGAATTCCTGAAATTTGGATCTCGCCATACAAGCATCATTTTCTTTCTCATAAATACTTTCCAGATAATTATTTATTTCCTTATAGTATTTCTGAATAGTATCCATTTTTTTATAAAGATCGTGATTGACAACTTCAATCTTTTCATTAATTTTAGATGTTTTTTTTTGGAATGAAGTATTATCTATGTTTGTCTTTTCAAACTATTGTATTGAACTCTCTCGCTGAGCAATTATGGAATCACTATTCTAGACAATCATATCTATCTTTTATTGTAGCTGCTTTATCTGTTGTTTATAAGCCAACCTGATTTTCTTTCTCATAATTCATTATGCTGGTGATAACCTGTTTTTTACTTTGCATTTCATTCTGCAATTGTTCAACCAAGAGAGAATTTTCTTTTAGTTGCCTTGAAATATTTCCCACTGACCATTGGTTGGTAGTGACAAATGATCCTAGTGAATCCACAACCTCTTTGACAAATTCAGGGTCATTTTTTTCATGTGCATCATATACTATTATGTGTTTCTTGGTGGTCACTCCTACCTTCTGGTAAGATTCTTTTATGATGATAGATTTTCTTTTCTTATTGAAAAAGAAATTGGATGGGGGTATCTGTTCAGGCGAGACGGGAGTGAGTTTGTGTAGATGGACGAGTTTGGAATTGAGAACGTCAAAACTTGTTGATATACGAGTTACTGAGGGAATAGGGGAAATAATTACAGTAGATTTTTTTGCACTAGTAAGACTGGGAGTAACAATGGTAGTAATTGGTGATGAAGGGGGAGAAGCATGAGCATATTTCATGAAGAATTCAATGGAAGATAATAACTCTTGATCATTTAGGCTTGACATTGATGATTTTATATGTTTAGATAATGCATCTCTATTGTTCAATACACTTTTTGTTTTGTCGTCAGTGGAGCTACTTCACTCGGGTTTTGTGTATCTAGTTTCATGTGAGGATGGAATGAGCTTTGAATCTTCTTGCAAAATCTTAGGCAAGTTGTTCCTTCTGTTTTTTTGAAATCTCAGGAAAGAATCCTTTTGGTCAGGAGGCAAAGACTAAAATCTGTTTCCAACTTCTTCATAGGATCTAGCTCCTCGGAGAACATTTTTGTAAGGGGAGTCTTCGTGTATATATATTTTCATGTTGAATTGGGTCAAATGATTCTCTACTATTCTGTGAGGATCATGTTATTTGAATTCAATGTCAACTAATTTGACATCTTCTAAGGATGAAACCTCGACTTTTCAATGACCAAAATCTAACAATGTAAACATGTTAACCTGTATGGTAAAAGATGGCCATACCTTTTTCTGAGCCACTTTCAAGTCTTAGGCGATTCCTCCTATGACTGTTTGGTATGCCACTTCTCTGAAGACCATCCTATCAGGAAATAATTTTGGAAGGGCATGGGGAGAAACGAAACAATTCAACGCTCTGATGTAAGAGAAGTTTTGTTCAATGTACGAGTCTGAAATCATTCCTAAGTTCCCTATAATGTGCTCTGAAATCCTGGGTGGAGGGTGACCATAAATAGCTACATGAATCGATACCATTTCATTGTTGCATATCTCATAAAATAAATCTTTAACATTTTCTTCCCATATCTTGGAGTGGTAGAAATGTATAAGATCGGAACTAGCTGGGGTCCAACTCCAATTCATCAGGGGAAATAGATTCATGAAGCAAATGGAATCCATGATGTAGGAGGACATATAAAAATGAGCATGTTGGCCTCTTAATTTCAATGATTTGTACTCGAAGACCTCCTTGGCTAGGTTATCCAACAACATTTTTGCCCAGTTGAACTTATAGCCTTCGACCACCTCATTCATTATATATGCCCATTCAACTGTGAAATGTGTTGGGTTTTTCCTTCCAAATAGTCAATAGAGAAGCATGGAAATGCATAAAATATGAGAATCTAACGATGTTGTGGAATATATATCATGAGCACCAGATTTAACCTTGGCTAGATTTCCTCACTAGGTCTTTATTATTTCATGACAAGTTCAACCATATTGAGTGCATTCTTTCCATTAAAAATCCATAATAAATGTTGCATTATATGTGTATGTTGGTGCGGAATATAGTTTATACATTACTTGTATGTCCTCCATAGGAACGGAGCCAAAAAAGGTGTTCTGGTAACTGATAATGTTTTTGGTTTGAATGTCAATGTGCTCCAGATCCCAACTTTTCATGTCATTGTAGGGTATTATCTTTGGTCGAGAAACAATCCTGTGCAGTTCAAACCAAGCTATGAACTTGAGAATGGTTGAGAATGACTCGTCTTCTTCTTCCATTGAATTGTCCGGACATAAACTAATCTCATGTTCCAAGATATCATAGACATGTTTCCAAGATTTGATGGTGTCTGTAATTCACGAAGTGGTCTCGGAGAGAATCTTTGTGTTTGGGTTGGAATCACCTGCTGATGCATCTTGCTTCTTCCTTGGTTTGTGTGGTGCCATAATTCTCAGTGAAATGAAATTAACCTTACTATGATAAGAGTATCTTATAAGCTCTCAATTACTGAATGGAAAACTCTAACATCAAATGGTAGAATGACTTGATATTCAAAATGTGTTTATTCATAAAGTCTACGAACCTTCATATTGATCTATTGACAAGGTGATTATTAAAAACCTATGGAATTTATTAACACATGATTGTGAAAATCTTTTACCTTAGGGAGTTATAAATTCCTTTAATACTTTGGTGTTTCGACATTTGCAGATTTTGAATGTAAGATGAGACAAATCTGTGAAAGGAGGAATTGTGGGAGAAAGTAATCATTAACTAATCAATTTTATCTTTTAATTAATCATTCTTTAAAAATCCTTTATCCTTAAGTACTTTGGAACTTTGGTATTCGGGGGTTTTGAATGAAGGATGATAGAAATCCTCCAAAAACAGAATTCCCGTAGTAAACATTTGAACCGTTATAGGTATTTCAGGGCCTCGAAACCTCGGAGTTTCGGAACCCTCAATGGTTCGAATAGTATTGTTTGTTTTATCTTCCGAAGGGAAATCTCCGAGAGTGACATGGAAGTGATGACGTGATTGCTAGTGACATGTCAAGAAAGATGGATGACACATTTCACCTGAGAATGTGTGAATAAACAGACACTAATGTTTAAAATAAGTGTCAGGTGCCATGCCAAGAAAAAATTTAATGACACATGTGCTATAACTCATTTGTAGTCCCTTTTAATGATTATCGCAAATAATTCTCTTCGAGACTTTGGAACTTTGTAGATTCAGGATTTTTGTTATTTATATGCCTTGAAACTCCTGAAGCATGAAGTCCCGAAGTGACCGTTGAAGGTTTTGTTTTAAAATTTGGGTAGGTTTATATTGTGGAAAACATGAGAGCCGTTTGATCAAATTTAATGGAATTCATCAACGTATGATATTTTAAGCACCTTATTAATACTAATATATAACGATCATAGATTTATTTAATTGAAAAACAATTCCCTAAGTATTTTTGGTCAAATTTTATTTTTACGAGGTAAAAACATAAGATTTTAAAATTTAAAAGTTTAAAATCCTAAAGTGTTCTAACAACTTCAATTATCTTACAAGATGAAGAAGATATTATAAGATTGGGCACATCCGTAGACATATCAGTCAACTATCCATTTAGGTTACAATGAATCATTTTTACAAGATGAGGTCCAAATGTGGAAATGGTTATGGGAGATGCTTTGGAAAACCCAATGTCCAGCATAAAACTAAAAATTATATGTGGGTTCATATCAATGACACCTGTGCATTTGGAGTTTCAAAATTGCATAGGTTTTAGCAACAAGCGACAACTTGTGAAGCCCCAAATAACCGATGTGTCGCAGATCCGAATGTGCAAAGTGCCACATCATTTTGGAAACATCACTTCGGTCTTGTACCACTTCGACAATTTTCAATGCAGAACAAGTTGAAATCGTCAAACGCCAAAGAGCCATAGTCAAGAAATCCCGAGATACTTAATGATAAGATACATTAATCTTGGGTTAATTGGAAATAAAAATGGCTAATGACTCTGGACTTGTACCATTCCGGGAGTTATACAAACTCTGCATAGAGAAACTCTCGAAGGGAGAAGTGTTAGAGGCATGTGGAAGCCATCCTTGAAGGACACGTGGCATCAACCAATAAAGACACATGACATCATGTGACACGAGGTGGCCACATTAGTCTGGGCCCATACTACTCTAGGAGTTATACAAGCCTCACATTCAGAAACCTCCATAGCCCTAATCACCAGAGAGACATGGCATCAATCTGTTTCCGACATGTGTCATAAAAATTGTCGCAAATACGTGGAATCCATCGGTCAGGGGAAGTGGCGCTCATATAGGCCATGAAATGTGGCACTCCTTTAAAGCATATTTTGTGTTCATCATCTGTACTGTTTCAATTGACACATGGCACATATTCTTTATGTGATACATTAGCCTTTTGTGTTTCCTATAACTCGTTTGTAGACCCTTTTAAATATTATCACAAGAAACTGTCTTTGGGAGTTTGGAACTTCGTAGATTCAAGGTTTTTGTTGTTTAGATGCCTTGAAACTCCCGAAGCGTGAAGTCTCAAAGTGACCGTTGAAGGCTTTATTTTAAAATTTGGGCAGGTTTATAATGTGGAGAACACGAGAGCCATTTGATCAAATTTAATGGAATTCAACAACGGACGATATTGTAAGCGAATTATTAATATTAATACGTAACGATCATGGATTTATTTAATTGAAAATCAATTCCCTAAGTTTTTTTGGTAAATTTTTATTTTTAAAAGGTAAAAACAAAAGATTTTAAAATTCAAAAGTTTAAAATCCTAAAGTGTTATAACAACTTCAATTATCTGACAAGATGAATAAGATATTCTAATATTGGGCACACACAATGTCATCCTTAGACATATCATTCAAATGTCCATTTAGGTTACAAAGAATCATTTTTACAAGATTAGGTTGAGATGTGGAAATGGTGATGGAAGATGATTTGGAAACCCAAAGCCCAGCATAAAACTAACACCTATATGTGGGTTCAGATCAACAACACCTGCACATTCAGATTTTCAAAATCGTACAAGTTTTAAGAACAAGAACAGGTGACAACCTGTGAATCCCCAAATAATTGAAGTTTTGTAGATCCAAATGGGGGAAGTTCCACGTCACTTTGGGCCTGTACCACTCCAGCAGTTCAATCTAGAACATATTGAAATCGTTGAACGCTGAACAGATGGAGTCAAGAAATACCAATAAACTTAATGATAAGATACATTAATCTTAGGTTAATTGGAAATAAACATAGTTAATGACTTCATGCCTGTACCATTATGAGAGTTATACAAACTCTGCATAGAGAAACTCTCGAAGGGCGATGTGCCACAGACACGTGGAAGCCATGCACAAAGGACACATGTCATCAACTAGTAAAGAAACATGACATCATGTGACACGAGGCAACCACATCCGTCCGGGACCATACTACTCTGGGATTTATACAAGGTCTGCATTTAAAAACCTTCGAAGCCCTAAGTACCAGAGAGACGTAGCATCAATGCATTTTCGACACATGTCATAAAATTATCGCAAATATGTGGCGTCCATCAGTCATGGGATGTGGCACTCATATAGACCATGACACATGGAACTCAATTAAAGTATATCTTTTGTTCGTCATCTGTATTGTTTCAAGTGACACATGGCACATATTCTTTATGTGAAACACTATCCTTTTGATGTGTCCTATAGCTCATTTGTAGACTCTTTTAAAGATTATCTTAACCAACTTTCTTTGGGACCTCAGAAGTTCGTAGATTCGAGGTTTTTGTTGTTTATATGCCTTGAAACTCCCGAAGCACGAAGTCCTGAAGTGACCGTGGAAGGTTTTCCTTTACAACTCAAGCATGTTTATAATGCAAAGAACACGAGAGTTGTTTGATAAAATTTAATGGAATTCATCAATGGATGATATTGTAAGCGCCTTATCAATACATAACGATCATGGATTTATTTAATTGAAAAGCAATTTCCTATGTTTTTTTGATGAATCTTTATTTTTAAGAGGTAAAAAAAAATAGATTTTAAAATTGAAAAGTTTAAAATCCTAAAGTGTTCTAACAACTTCAATTATCTTATAAGATGAAGAAGATATTATAATATTGGGCACTCGGGGTGTCATCCTTAGACATATCAGTGAACTGTTCATTTTTACAAGATGAGGTACATATCTGGAAATGGTGATGGAAGATTCTTTGGAAAACCCAAAGTCTAGAATAAAACTAACACCTATATGTGGGTTCAGCTCAATGACACCTACGCATTTGGAGTTTCAAAATAGCACAGGCTTTAAGAACAAGCGAAAACTTAAGATGTATTTACAAGTGTCATTGATCTTTGGCATTGGTAATTAATTGTGGGTTAGAATTTTCACTTGTTTCCAAATCATCATTTTCTAGTGTAATATTTATCCACATACACATTTTGTATTGTGTTTGTATCATTAAAAAGAGTGTGAGCAAATGCAAACACAAACTATGACTTCATTTTTGGCTCTAACTATGTATAGTTGATTTACAAGCCTTATTGATGTTTTGACTTTGTAGATGATAGTGGGTTAGCATAATGTTTCATTCTTACTATGATAATGCCTTAAAAAAGATAAAATAACCAATAATTTTTTCCAATTCAAGATCCACACAAAATAATTTTTTGATCCCATAATATTCACCTCCGTCAATTCGATAATAGGGAGTTTGATTTGGTAGATCAAACTATTGATCACTTTAGCAAACTTGGGTGCATCTCGGGTACGTGTGATAAAATATAGTTCTTTGATTAATATTTGTTTGTATTGCAACCTGTGAGACTAATTGTGTTTTTGATACATTGTTTAATGCATTGAAACATTATTTCAAGTATTAAACTTCTTGCACCAAATTATTCATTGAATGGTTTGTTGTTTCCCTCTGTTTTTAGCTTTATTATGTCACTTGTCTATCATTGGTGCAACAATATCCAAGAATAATCCTCATCCATATCATCTTGCCAATCTCACCATGCTCTTGTCTTCGTGAACCAACCCTCTAACTGATCAACAAATTGAAAAGAACGAGAATTCCAAACTTGTGGTGGCCTATCTCTTCCCTTTAGTAGTCAGGTGAGGACTTTAGGGCCAACAACAAATATGAATTTCTTTAGACAACTCTACAAGCACTTCAATCAAATAATAGAGAAAGTGAGTCATACCTATAGTTTCGAGGATGTGTTTTCATAAGAGAAACATCGAAAAGCCAAAGAGAAATCAATGGAGGGTTGTTGAGATAAAGGTATTGTACTGTCAACTTGAGCGTAAGTATAAAAATGATGAACTTGAATTTTAATTTTGTTTGGTTGATAACATATTTCCATTTGACTTCATCTAGCATATATCTTCTTCTTTTTTTCAAAATATTTCCAAAAATGAATTTTGGTAATTTCATTAATCAAGCAAAATTGGTTAAATGAACTACATATTACATTTGTTCCATAGAGCCTGCATTAAAAGGAAATGTAGGTCCTATATATTCCTTAAGATTATATAAAAGCCGCTAAGATCCTGAATCTATTATCCGGTCATAATCTAAAAACCAAGCCCATGAGATCCTTGAATTACAACACCAAAGCAAATGATCAAAAGTCTGGAAAACACAAAACAAGCAAAAAGTCAACAAATATTGGGCACTGTATCCCCTCTATAACCAAACTCCCAAATGGGCACCAAGAAATTCGTAGATTTCTTTATTAGTATGAAACAACATCACTATGAACATTTTGTTTTGATATTACTATGAACCAAGATCACGTTGACCTGACAATGTTCTAAAATTACTAGTTCTGGAAAAGACTATCAGCATTTAACTTAATGGAGTTTGAACAACGCAAAATTTGCAATATTATTGAAAATGACTAATGGTTCTATTCAAAAGAGCAATTCATTTTGACACCTCAAACGATGGACGTGATTTATTCACAATTGGGTACTTTGTATGAGGTTTTTCCCCATGCTTCTCATTCATGGACTCAACAATCTTATGTGTCTCCAGTTCACTTTGTCATGGTAGTGTAAAACTTTATTCATATCTTGATTGGGTAACATGGATAGAGGTAGATCACATTGTTTTCGTTCTTGTCAACGCATGATATTAATTTTTTTTTTTTGTTCAATCGATATGCAGTATGGCATTGTCTTCATTTAAGGTAGATTTTCTATGGATGCGAATGTCACGTAACATGTAGACAGTCTTTTCCTTTTTCTGTTATTTTGTCAACCTAGGAAGCACATCTTGTAATATAGGTTGTTTAACTATACAACATAGAATTGTGTTGTTGAGGGTTCAGATGACAACATTGATGCAATGACTATATATGTAAGGGCATTTTGTACTGCATCATAGACAATCAATTGTGCCATCATTTATGAATGCAAAGATAGAAGAAGGAGAATTGCAATTGGTACATACAGGCTCAAAGGGGATCGAGTAGACATTTTCTGCAACTAGAACACCCTCAACCTGCACACATGAGCATAGTAGTTAATATATTCAACAATATAATATATATGTGTACAACAAAAAAGATGCACAAAATTGTTGAAGGCATTTTTTTTGTGCAAATTGTTGGTGGAGGTGTATATGTATACGTACACTAGATGTGGAGCTAATTAGTTTCTTGAGATCCTATACTATTTTTGTTCGCAATTCTGTTACAAATTTTGCTTGCGTTGTGCGAAAAATCCTTTCTTTAACATCTCTTTTCTTTGTTATATTTTTTAACAACATAATTGGAAATTTCCCTTTATGCAATTGTTGTTCCATTGAGGAAAATTAATTTGGATAGGTGTCGGAAAATTGTAGATTCACCATCGAACCATTTAATAGTTGTGTAAGATGTCTCATATATGAGCATGTCAAAGCAGAGGACAAAACAAAATGGGTATGGAAAACAATATCATTTCCTTCTTGTCCAAGTTTCCATCTTTTATATGGAGAATATGTTGCAAGCCAACTTTTGTTGCAAATGTGACAGCTACACCAATGGTTCCAATTTGGTAAATGTCGTTGTTCTATGCAAATTGGTTGATTGTTATGTCCGGTACGAAATGATATTCCAAGAAAACTACATAAATGTTTTCTACAACCCTTCTTTCATTGAGAAATATAATCTGATCATAATCACCATGGTCATATAATGTTTTCAGTAATATATTGAAATTTGTAATGGATATCCCATTACCTAGAAAGATCTTCTCTGCATGTTTTTGGACAAGTTGTGTAGGGATAGTGAGTGTAATTGTTATCATGGCTATGTTCTCTATCATGTATACACGCATAATACATCTACTTTTGTTTTCATTGTCTAAGTAGGCGCTATACATGACCATTATGTCTCAAATGAAAAATTTTCCAGTTCGACAACTATTCAAGACTTCTATTGATAGTATATTGGGTGGTATAAGTTTAGACCCGGTGAGATTTTTTTGAACAGGAAAAGTAATGTGAATGGAAGTTTGTACATCTTTTATTTTTTCTTAAATATTTTTTATCTCCATCAATGTACAAGTAGATGCGAAAAGATTAACTGGGCCAAGCCTACTTACCTTTTGACCCGCAGGGGTGTAGACCGATTGGCAAGTGTCTTGTATATATAAGTAAATTTGTAAAGGAGGTCTCAAGTTCAATTCTCACCCCGACTAACCTATGTGCCATTCATGTAGGTTGTGTGGATGCACCTGGGGTTATAGTGGTAGCCACCGGGTATCGACGCCATGTCACACGAGTAGGAGAATTGTGAGTTGTCGATTTCCCCAACAAAAATAAAATGTACAAGTAGATGCACAATTTGGATAACGTATTTAGGTTAGAGTTTTGTAACCATACCTCTTAGTCTTTGGACCTTTCACTATGTTGGGCGTTTCACTTGTACTTGTCGATACTTCTTGTAATCTAAAAAGCATGTATTGTAGATGAGATAAACATATTTACCATGAAATCGCTGAATAAATAACCGAGGATATTTGTTTCCTAAACATACCAAGAGCATAATCTAGGAATATTTAACTTTAGTCTTGTTGTTGTGTTGATGTTTGCGATGATGGACTACTCATGTTCATGTCACTTCTCCAACTTTTTCTGATGCAAACATGTGTACAACGAACATGAAAATGACTAAATATGCATCTGCATTGTATATTGTTCATAATTGATATGGATGTGCATTAAGCACATGCAATGTGTTTGATTTACTATTAATGTTGGTATACCTTTTGGAAGATTGTACTTCAACTTCCTCTGTTGTAGAACATAAAAATTCATCCTCTTGTTAAATTAGTCTGTTTTGTTTCAATGTAAAAATGTAGAGAATACAATGGACATGAAGCTAACTTTCTATGTAGTAACACATGTAAAAAGATTAAATACAATTTTATTTATTTAAATGTAGCAGTACAAAAAAATATAATTGACATGCAGATAAGTTAATATGTAGGAAGATATGTAGTATCTACATATAAAAAAATGAACTGCAAATCAATAGAATAAATATACACGTAATAAATGAAATACAAAGCAATGGAATATGGAATACAGGTAGAAGCATGCACCTTCGTATGTCTTCTTCTAAATTTTTGGTTAAGAGTTATTTGTCTTGTCCAATTATTCTGTTTGTTTCAATGAAGGAAAGTACATAATACAATGAACATGAATGTAAGTTGGTATGTAAGGAAAACAAATGAATATGTACATATAGTAAATTAGAATCAAAGGAATAGAGTAACAACTAGTGTTAGAAGCATGTACCTTTGTTTTTCTTGATCCATGTTTGTGGTTATATAGAATCCTTTATGTCCAAAATCTACTACAAACCAGAAAAAAATTAAGAAGTTGGATGATTCTAGCTGAATAATTTGGTTTTGTGCAACAAGTTATCTAGATATGCTTTGAGACATGGAAATATGATTTTGTAATATGCTTGCTGTATATTTCATATTTCAAGTACAATACAAATTGAATCGTGATCAGACCAATATGTTTCTAAGATAAAGAGGGTGTATTGTGAAATGGGCACATTTGACCATACATGATCAATAAGTGTGTTTTGTACATGATTTATCTTATCCAAAAGAAAGTGAAGACTGTAATTGCACATGTGGTTTTCCAATTCTTTTGTTCTAGCACTATTTTGTACCATGCCAATATTGAAGTCTCCTAGAATGATAATGGTTTCGTTCAGATATAAATGTTGTAATGCATTTGAAACAACATTCACATTTTGTGCAATGTTGAATGCAGAGCGGCATAAAAATTCAATATTGCAATTTCTGATTCATGGAAGATTACTCTTGAGAACACCATCTCAACATTGTTTTCTTCGAAATGAATATGCTCCAAAATTGTTACATGTTTTTCACTAATATCATCACTCCATGTGTAATGTAACTTGATATGCAATTGTGATTTGGAAATTGTTTGTTTTGCATGCATAATGTCATGTATGTTTCTCGCAAGCACAAAATATTAGATTTCATTGTGTCATAGTCATTGAGTATATCATTTATATGTGCATGTAGGTTGTGCGTGTTAAGTGAGAAAATTGATATAGATGAGTTTTTTTGTATGGATTTCTAATCATATTGTAAATTTCATCTTGCACTAGTCTAAAGGCGTTGCATCTCAATATCAACTTTTTGTTTGAATTTAAAGTTATTTTTTTTAAGAGCGCTTAGAAAATACAAGGAGTCTATGCTTCTGACACCGAACAGAGATGTGTATCCAATTCCATGTATTTGTATTCCAGTAGGATCGAATGCAACACTATCAAGTGTTATCCCTTGTGATATGTTGACTGTACATGCACATGAAAGTTTAATTGGAAACTATTTTCGAATATTCAGTTGACATGGCCTTGCTGATGTTGATACTGGTTTTGATATTCGTAAGATAGGTGTCCGATTGCGTGAAGTGTTTGAATTATATAGATAATCTAATTTTTTTTCTTTTCGGTGGCCAATGTGAGGGTCATGAAACTTAATACAGAGAACATCAACGTTTTATTTTTTCATATAAGCTTTGAGTATTTCATTTGCACCATTCACCAATCCATCCTATGAATCATAGTTGCAGGCATATATTTCAACTAGCATGTGTAATTTCAGGAGAAGTTGCAAAGGAAAAGTGGTTGTATGTTGATGACATGGTACATTGCCATGGTTGTCTTCTTCAAGGTCAATTGAATTGATGATGATATAATTTCCACGCATGACTAATATCATGTACCTGTTATGCATTGCAACATCCTTATTCTTATAAAATAGGTAAGGGAAGGTTGGGTCTATTGGTGCAGGTCGCATGCACCTTGAATAGATATATTTTAAGTCATCACATGGTTGGTTGTTTGTCTGCATTCTATTCAGAATTCCAATAAATGTTTCATTTGTTTGGCACATTGTAGTATGTAATTCAAAGCATTTTATATTGTTTTTCCAAAAGTCACGCATCACTATTTTCATATTGACCGTAGGTTGTTCAAATATCATAGAATATTGTATGGCTTGCGCTTGGTAAATATCCCCACAAAATATCATGTCAATGTCCCCAAAGTATTTGGTGTGCACAGGTTTTATGTTTCTCAATCGATTGTCAATGGAATATAATAAGTGACTTCCAATCAAAGATGCCTCATCTATGAAGACAAGATGTAGTTCGTCATAAATCTTAGACAAGGTATCTAACATTTATTTGTTGAGTGGAAGAAAATGTGACTTGTTAAAAGGCATTAAAAATGTGGAGTGGACTGTTGTTCCACCTTCATTATATGCAACTTTTCCTGTATATGCAACTATTAGTCCTTTTGGGTTCATAGGGTTAGTCGAATTGTTTGAATCATAGATTCGTATAAGTGTTTGGAATAGTTCTTTTGTTGTGAATGTATTTCATGTTCCTACCCTGCCTGTAAGGAACAGGTGCACAAGAGTGTGCATGTTTAAGAATTTTTTCATTGCAATGTCCTTTAGAATTGCTTGTTGTTCTAAATTCAACGGTCATCTAACTCTGTAGTATTCATCATTTTTGATAAAGAAATGATGTTTTGTGACTTGAAACCCAAGATTGATATGTTTTTCAATGGCGACTGCTTGAGGACATGGAAATTGTTCTTGCAATTCATATGACTCACAAAGAGTTCTAGATGTTTTATGGTTTGTTAATGTCTCATCAACATTGTCATGGTTTTCTAGTTCATCAAGTGCACTTTCTAAATCACCGCATGTTGAGTTGACATTGTATGTAAATCTAGCCTCATTGGTTTGTATTGTAATCTCATAAGCAATATATGTAGCTTCCCATGTAGGCAAATTGTGTTTTAATGTGTTTTCATTTCAATCAAATGGAACGTACAACAATAGTTTTTCTCTATAGAAGCTTTCATAGTCGATGTGTTTGTTGTATTTGCCAAAGCGTATTACATTTGTTTTTTTTTGTTTTTTATATGGATGTACCATTTTTTTGTAATGTGATATGAACTCTGCAAGGAAGATATGCTTAATAGGAGGTGAACGCTAGAGGTAGTAATCAATAATAGAGAGACATATAATGTCCTATGAATTATCAGGCTCTTGATCTAGAAAATATGGTTGTTTAAGTGTGTCAAGTGGAGATGTGTTTATGAAGACACATTTCCTTGAACTACAGTTCAGAGGCAGAGAAAGTGCAATGTGGATTTCTTGTTGAGAATTTTTTTTTTACTATTATGTAATGTATTTCCAAGTGTACGTATCATTTGCATAGCATCAATTTGACCTTTTTTATGTTCTCTGCGTAGTCTTCTGAATGCACTTGTCATAGATTTGTCAACCTTTGTCATGTACAAGGTACAATATTATGTTACATCATATGCATTGAGGACATATTGTGCATATGTATTTGTATTCCACATAATTGGCATATCCTTGGAGAAACTGTTCTTCAAAATATGTTAACGTTTTCGTTTAAGGAAAATTGTTGGTTGTTTAAGTGTAGATTGTATCACTTGGATGTACTCTTTTTCTGTTAGATTTAGTTCTGCTAAGATGTCTTGAAGCTCATTAATTCATCGAAATCTCGTTGTTCTAGAAATGAAAATAGAGATTTTGATTTCTCAATTAGAACATTGTCCTCTAAACTAATTGGTCTATGATACTTCTTCTTTTCATTGGCGGCACAGGGAAGTTGTATATGCAATGTGAATTATTTTATTTTTTACAGCTTCTTATATGGTAATGTCTATAAACTTTGGAAAGTTATGGATCCAAATGGTCCATGTTGCAAGTTATGTATTTGTCCATAAACTGTTTGATTTGTGAGTTGACATTTCCATAGACCGATGCACCCTCTATCCATAAGAACACGTGGTCCTGCTCATTTTATCTATTTTGGAACTTAGTCACAAAATAGTAGTTCGATAATTTTTTGAAGAACGTTTCATCATGACATATCAATTTCCTCAAAGCATTTACTTTATTTCTATAGTAACGAGTACATGTCATTGGGTATTTTCTTATGAGGTAGTCAATGTCATCATTTTCCAATGTATCGGTCTGTTTCTTCATTTTCTCGTTCCTCTATAATGCAGGCAGCATAGTCACCAATGGATCCCAATGATGCTTTGCACTTGTAAATGTGATGAAAAAATTTGCGTGTCTCAATTGTCAGATCATTGAAAATATATTTTTCTTGTTTTATTGCATGTAGTTAGGAGAGATGTGAATGTTTTTGAAATCTATGTATCCAATATCAAATTTTAGGATTTTTTCTAGGTTTTCTTTGTACTTGACATCTCTGGCCAATAAATTTCTTCCTTGTAGCTAACCTTTTCTTATTCGCACCCACATGCAGGAGAGCGCTTTCTCAATTATCATGTGCTTTTTTTTTTAAAACAAATGTGTTATGTCACAAGAGAAGTCACCGCTTGAATGTAGCGGTTCCCATTGAACTATTTTTTGGTAGTTCAATCATTCTGTGATGTCACTGGCACGTGGATATACATAGAATAGTGTTGGGAAGTTCATTTCCTCAGCAAATTTGTCCTTGAATATTCCAAGTGGACGTTTCCCTTTAGCAGGTGGAATTTCGACAATCTTGTCTTGCAAGTCATGAATGCGTTGTGAGTCAGTGAATCCATGTATCAATGTTTCAACATGTATTTCATTATCTGATTCATCACTTGTATCAAATTAACTAGTATTGTAAAAATTTTGGGCAAATTTGTCATTTCCTTTCTCAAGAACATGGTTCCAGTTATCATTTATACAAATGTTTTGTTCTTTGTACAGGGCCCTAGAACATAATTATTTTAATTCTTTCATGACAATGTGAAAACGCACTCTACCTGTCTGATATGCATTCATGTATTGAAAACATCTTTTGAGAGCTACAACAATTGTCATTGTCTCACTCATGAATTGTGGGAGGGATTTGTGCACAACATCTAGTTGGACATACACATTAATAATTGATCTTGTTAAGCCCATTTGGGGTCGTTTATAGCCCCAGGGTCTGATTTGTGCAAATGTAATTCGCAAAGACAGAAGTCTCTCTTCAAGTTTTGTAAGTGTACCTACATCTGGTAGTGGTGTGTTGCACCTTATTTGGTCAGGTGTTGCAAATTGTGGAAATTTTCCATTTTCAAGTGATCGTTTGCATGGAAGACAAATTTTCCTAGTGGGAAATTTTCTATCATTTAGTGTCAAGATGATGTATTCTTTTTGTTAAGACATATAATTTTTTAAATTATTTTAGTTGTGCATCGTATAAGCATCTAGGTGGGCATTGTATATAGCTTTACAATCGTATTCATCATTTCATTTCATCCATGAATGATTTTAGGGTCTAAATTTCGCTCATGGGCTAATTTTCCATGGTTTTTTCAAAAATGAGATTCACTATTTTAAAAATGATTTGCCTAAATTCTATAGGTTAAAATTATTTTACATTAAAAATCGCCAAAATTTTATAACAACTATATAAAATCCTTATAAATTTGAATATTTTTACAAAAATATCACCAAACAATTATAGTTGGCATATGAAGGATTAGTAATATTCGTCAAGTTTTCTACATTTTAAAACAAATTTCCATCCTTAAAATCATTCGTGATTTCATCCCCACTCTTCACAAATCAACACCAAACAGATATGAAATGACTTGTTGATGTCTCCCACTCAGAACACTCACATAGATGGTCTGTGGGATAAACAAATGCGGAAGAATTATGCATTATGGATTTTTACCATAGGGATGGAACCAACACATAGCACAATTTCTAAAGGTTTAAATTATCTTATAAGATGAATAAGATATTCTAAGATGTTTCAATTATCTTACAAGATGAAGAAGATATTCTAAAATTCGACACTAGGGAACTCATCCTGAGACATATAGTGAACTGTCCATTTAGGTTACAAACAACCATTTCTACAAGAAGAGGTCCAGATGTGGAAATGGTGAGGAATATGCTTTGGGAGACCCAAATTACAGTATAAAACTAATAGATATAAGTGGTTTTCCTCAGCGAATAAAATCTTGCCCTGTCATAATGTTGGCCTCTGACCAAGTTTTGGAGATCCTTGGTCATGTTTGAGCTATTTTGGGACTTCGATAGACTAGTCGAAGGCAAAGCGCAAATCGAAGAAGAGATCACGGGATCTCGGCCCCTTTTTAGGGAAGTTTTGAGATTAGGGTTTATGTAACGGGTATGGAATGTCGGCCCATGGGTTCACCCATGTTTAGCCCCATTTTGTAAATATATAAATAGAAATCTAGGCGATGTAAGTAGGAGGTGCTAACGGTAATAAGGATGTGGAGCTAAGTGTTATATTGTGCTAAGTGCAAGTAGTTGTGGATGCTTCGTGCATGCTATGTGTTAAGACTTGCAAAGCTAAGTGAAAGTGATTGTAATAAGGCTTTGTTCTTACACCTAGCTTGGGGAAGGAGGATCTAGCAAGGTGCACGCAGATCTCATGTCCTATGCGGAGTGGGTTCTGAGGCTTTGTGAATGTAAGGAGATTGACAAAAGATAATAAAGAAGAGAAGAGTTAGTGGACGTAGCCACACACTAGGGTGAACCACGTATATCCTATGTTATGGTTTCCTTGTGCATTTGATGTGGTTTAGGCTTAGTGTTGTTATCTTTATGTATGTTAGAAGAATCTGATATAATAGATTAATTCTTAGTGATATGAATGAATGATAGATCTGTTCTTGTTCCTTGTGTTAAGTTCTTAGATGTGTTAGATATGGTAGAATACTGTGCTACTCTGTAATTACGATTTTGGATCTGTGATGTGAATAAGGGTTAACTACTGATAAATTTTAACTGCCAAGTGCTTTGTTAAGTCGTGTAATCACAAATCTGTGTCCCATGCAGGTTGTAGACACTGGAGTCCTGCAACCACCCCTTCCTCTACCTCGGGTGAGACTTCATCTGCTTCACAGGTGTTGCTGAAAGGGTCGGTAGTTAGGGTTTTGTTGGTGCATTGTTGAAGCATTGAACCCCGGGTCTACCTCTGTGCCAAAAAATTGTTTTGTTGTCGGGAATTGAAACTATGATTGTTGGGAACTGAAGAAAAGAAAGATTTGTGCGTAGATCTGTGCTTTAATGCACAATATTGACTTTCGAAGCTCTATGCTAAGAAGAGAAGTCCGATCTGAAGAAAAGGTAAGATCTGAAATATTTTTTATCTCCTCAAGGTAAGAACAATGAATTTTTTTTAAGAAGTAACATCTAAAAGATTTGTGCTCTAAGAAAGGTAAGATAAGTTAAATTTTTGTTTCGAAAGAATGAATCTAGGTATGTTTGATAAATTTTGTCCTAGTCTGAAAACTAGGGCACAGTTAGAAGAAAGAAGATTTGATATGAAGAGATATGATAGAAATAATGAAAGGTATGTTATCCATATTCATAGAAAGAATGTGTGTATTAACAAATGGATGCAGGATCCTAGAAACAATTTTTTGCAGGTTAGTTACTATGATCCCAGTGCACAGTACAGGAAGGGTTAGGGATCATTTAAGAGAAAGAGAGGATTAACCCTTTGTTACAGTTGCAGAAGACTGAGACATCTTGCTAAGAATTTCCCTGGTAGAAGACCTAGTTGTCTTTGTTGTAAAGCTATGGACCATGAAGTTTTGGACTGTCCTAGAATGATTGTTAAAGTTGAAAAGATGAATATGAAACAAGAAAATGATGAGACAAGCCAACAAACTAAGGATAAGATAGAACCCCAGAAAGAAACATAGACTGTATTATTACAGATGAAAGAAACCTTGAATGATCATAGAAATATTAACTTATCATAGTTCTTAAAAGAGAAAGAGTACATAGAAACAAGAATATGAGACTTCAACATAGACTATGTCCTGGATGAGGAAACACAGGTGAATATCATGACAGAAAGAACTTGGAAAATTTTGGGAAAGCTTTTTATGGTTCCTTCATTAGGAGGAATAAGATTATTTAGAGGAAAGTTGATAACCCTATGTGGAAGATTTACCCAAATATCTATGAGTTCTCATGCCACTTCGAGAGAAGAAGAATTGTAGATCATTAAGTTTGTTGAGAACAATGCCCCATTTGCTACCTTGCTAGGAAAAACCTGGATTGGGAAATATCTAGAACATAAAAAGAAAGAACTAAGAGATTTCATGGCTAGGAGAATAGTGCACTTACTGGAAGAACAAGAGAACTAGTCGAAGCTAGTAAATACTGAAGATATGGATGTCCAAGTTGAAAGGACACATGAAGACTAGAGACACTTGTCTGTACAAGAGTGTAGAGAACCTACCCCAGAAAGAGAAGAAGTATTACCCTTGAACCCTATGAAAGACCCTTCCCTGTGTGAAGTTATCATGCCAAGAGAAGATAAGAATGATAATGGAAAGAAGAAACCAATGATTCATATCACAGGAAAGAAAGAGAAAAAGCTCAGCAAGAAGAAAGCTAAGTTATAAAGATTACAGGACTTTCTAGAAAGAAATTCGCAGAAGGAAGGTTCCAAGAATTTGAATTTCGTCGTAATATCAGTACAACATAGAATGGCACTTCGCCATGGCAGAGAAATATGACCGTTGGAGGCAATATGACCATTCGATTGATGCTCCTGAATGGTTAGGAAAGAAGTTATGGCCCAAAAGTTCTCCATTAGACCATTGAGACCGTGCCATAATGGAAAAAATTGCATTGAATGATCCCGCTGAGCGTTGCACCAAGAACACATTTACCAATTGTGATTATTCGCGCCCACAGAGAGCTAGTTGATTTCACGCAATGATCATTGAGACCACGCCATCCATTATATAACATTGAGTATTGTTCACCAACCTGAGATATAATATCTCGATTGTGCATGTCGGACGAAGTTAGCACAGAAGGAGAAAGAACAACTTCTCACGGAGGAGGCCCAAGTTACAGAAGAATTCAACAAAGCACTTTTCTCTATGACAGGTTTAGAGCAGATGGAGGATAACCAGATGGAGATCCAAGTGGAAAATATTGTGGAATCCATTCAACAGATTCAACAAAGAATAACAGAACTAGAGCTAAAAACAATGTCAAGCACTCTGCAGGAAGTGCGGGACTAGAGAGAAGTAACTACCTGAAGCATAGTTAAAAGGATCAAAGAATTATCCATGGAATGTAAACAACTAAGAATTCACAGTGCACAAACTTATGAGTGCCTTGTTGAGGACCTTTAATTGAAGACACTGGAGTCACATCTCTAGGAAGCAAAGCAGCAAACAACACTAGTACAAGCGTATTTGAAACTCTTGTCTGCAGTTGAGAAGATGAAAATATCCCAAGAAAAGTGCACGGCTCAACAGAAGATTTATGCCATACAAAGGAAATTCATGGAAGTAACTCAAAATATCCATTAAGTCTAGGATACAACTTGCCTAATTTTTGAGGAGATTGAAGGTCGAGGAGCAGAGATAGAACAAGTAGTCACTTCGGTAGAACAATGCTTAGAAGGACCTGTGAACAAGGCATTTGTTCAAGAGTTCGCCAAGCAGGAAACCTTGGCGCAACAACAGGTTGAAGAATCTCGATCCAAGCTCGAGGATTATGAGGCAAAGTTACCCAGACCAGAGTGACTCGGGTTGAGTCACAGGTGAGTGTTGGGGGCCTGTTGGCCCTTGTCCAAGTTTTGGATATCCTTGGTCATGTTTGACATATTTTGGGACTTCGATAGGATGTTTGAAGGCGAAGCGCAAATCGAAGCAGAGATCATGGGATCTCGACCCTTTTTTAGGGAAGTTTTGGGATTAGGGTTTATGTAACGGGTATGCGATGATGGCCTATGGGTTTACCCATGTTTAGGCCCATTTTGTAAATGTATAAATAGAAAGTTAGGTGATGTAAGTAGGAGGTTCTAAGGGTAATAAGGATGTGGTGCTAAGGGTAATAAGGATGTGGTGCTAAGTGTTATATTATGCTAAGTGCGAGTAGTTGTGGATGCTTTGTGGATGCTTTGTGGATGCTATGTGTTAAGACTTGCAGAGCTAAGTGCAAATGATTGTAAGAAGGCTTTGTGCTTACACCTAGCTCGGGGAAAGAGGATCTGGCAAGGTGTGCACAGATCTCATGTCCTATGTCGAGTGGGTTCTGAGGCTTTATGCATGTAAGGAGATTGACAGAAGATAATAAAGAAGAGAAGAGTTGGTGGACGTAACCCCACACTAGGGTGAACCACATATATCTTATGTTAAGGTTTCTTTGTGCATTTGATGTGATTTATGCTTAGTGTTGTTATCTTTATGTATGTTAAAACCATATGATATAATAGCTTAGTTCTTAGTGATATGAATGAATGATAGATCTGATCTTGTTCGTTGTGCTAAGTGCTTAGATGTGTTATATTTGGTAGAATACTGCGTTTCTCTGTAATTAGGGTTTTGGATCTACGATGTCAATAAGGGTTAATTACTGATGAACGTTAACTGGTAAGTGTTTTGTTAAGTTGTATAATCACAGATCTGTGTCCCAGCTAGGTTGTATACACAGGAGTCCTACAACCACCCCCGCCTCTACCTCGGGTGAGACTTCATCTGCTTCACAGGTGTTGCCAAAAGGGTCAGTAGCTAGGGTTTTTTTAATGCGTTGTTGAAGCGTTGAACCCTGGGTCTACCCCTATGTGCCAACACATAACCTGCGAAGAAGGGATGGAAAGGTCCTCATAGATTCTTGTTCCGCAATGAAATCTCTGGATTTGTTTCGAAAATCCTTGTGCACTTCCATTTTCCAAAGAGCTATGGTATGTTGTCTAGGACATGAAAATGGGCATATGTGATTGGAATGGGACAGCCTGAAAAATGCATTAAATGTATGGTTTCAGGAACAAAAAGATGAGGAGAACATCCCATTTCCTTTTTTGTATGTCATTATGGTTGTGACAGAGGTGGGTTTTGTATTGAGCATTGACATGCCTACGCATTTTACAAATCTCAATCTGGGTGAACCTGCTACTTTAGCACCCCTGCTAAAGTTTAATCACTCTGCCAAATTTTGGAATTCTTCTAACCATACTTATACATGGTGCCAATTCAAAACTTCGAGATTTTTTAAATATGAAGTGTGAAAGTATCCCGAAGTGACTTTCTCCCAGAGACATTAAATCGTGCCTACTGTTAATTAACCCGAGATTACTTTAGCCATCCTTATCAAGGAATTCGAAACTTCGACTATTGGGCAACTCCGGAGTTTTCGAATGCAGAATTTGTACAACTCCTGGAGTAGTAAGGGTCCAGAGTAATACATACATGTGCAATAATTGCAAGATGGCCACTGTGCATGTGGGACCCCAAAAGACAGTTAGATAGACTAATTAAATCAAATAGAAACAATAACCAAAGATCCTCGGTTCCAAGTATCCACCATGCTGCAAAACCTGACATGTGGTTAACCATGTCTCATCCACACAAATAATAACTATCTACACAAGAGATAAGGTCCTCAAATATTCCCATGTCTACAATCTATTTGTGACATTCCTAAGCTTTGTGTTACCCTACACACTGCCATCTATCCTTACAGCTTTGCCATTGGCCTCTGATTTGGAATCATTTTTCTACCCTTTACATCTACAATTTATCCCTTTGGTAAACATAGGAAATGAAAATAATGGCTTGTAATGGATGCAAAAGAGGGTGATTTAGTACCATCCTCAGTTGAGAGAGAAGCTTGAAATTTCTGCACAGAAGGGTAAACCAACACCATCCCAACGCTGAGTATGTGAAGATGTAAGGTATGATCTATGCAACAAAAAATATTTTTAGTTTTTTTAATAAATATTGAATAGAATTGCACTGATTAAAACATATGGATGCTTAGCCGAATCCTCCGGGATCGCTTGATTTTCCCGAACCTATGATAATCCCCCTAATCCTGTGATTACACATCTTGTTTCTCACAAGTCTATTGATCCCCATCCCATATTCTTCAAATAAAATAGTGTTCAAACACCACTGCCTAGTAAGAATTTAATTTTCCAACAAAGGAGAAACAATAACTAATGTTTGGACTCGACTCGTTTTGTGTTTTATGTTCATCCTCCACCCAGGATTTTTAGTCCATGTCCTGCAATTTTTTTTTTATATAACTTATTGAAATATTTCATTGATAAAGATGGATAAAGACCGATAACGATGTCCAATTTTCTTGCAACTTTCTTAACTTTGCACCAGACCTAGCCCTTCTACACATACCTGCAATTTTCTTCTATAAGAACATTTTGCAAAGGCGACAAGCTTTATTGTTCAACACTTTTTGGGTATAGTAATACATTATTGTTTCTTTGATCTCAGTAGTCACATTTAAGGATGTTGTATAAGAGCATTTTCACTCAACTATTATTTCTAGATTGTTTTATATTTATCATTTTGCCAAATTTTGGAATTTTTCTAACCATACTTAGACATGGCACCAATTCGAGACCTTGGGAGTTTTCTAAATGTGAAGCGTGAAAGTCTCCCAGATTCATTAACTAATGCCTACTGTTAATTAACCCGAGATTACTTTAACCATCCCTATCAAGGGCTTTGGGACTTTGGCTATTCAACACTTCTGGAGTTTTTGATTGCAGAATTTGTACAAGTCTCGAAGTAGCATAGGACGGAGTAGTACAAACGCGTACAAAAAATGAAGGTTGGACACCATACATGTGGGACTCTGAAATACAACTAGATAGACTAATTTAATGAAACATAAACAATGACCAAAGCTCATCGGTGCCAAGTTTCCACCATGTTATAAACCCTGACATGTGGTTAACTATGTCTCATCCACACAAATAATAACCATCTGCACAAGAGATAATCTCCTCAAATATACCCACTTATACAAGCCATTTGTCACCTTCGTTACCCTATACACTGCCATCTATCTTTACACCTTTGTCACTGGGCTTCGATCTAGAATCATTTTTCCACCCTTTACGCCCACGGTTTACCCCTTTGGTAAACACAGGAAGTGAACAAAATGGATTGCAATGGTTGCAGAAGAGGGTGATTTAGTACCATCCCTCAGTTGACAGAGTGGCTAGCAATTTCTGGACAAGAGGGCAAACCAACACCATACCAGTGCCGAGTATGTGATGAAGGTATGATCTATGCAACAAAAATTCATGTTAGTTGTTTTAAGAGGTATTGAATAGTATTGTACTAGTTAAAACATGTTGACCCTTAGCCTAATCTTACAGGATCCATTGATTTTCTTTAACCTATTGATAATCCCCCTAATCCTACGACTACACATCTTATTTCTCACAAGTCTATTGATCCCCATCCCATAATATACAAAGAAACCATTGTTCAAACTCCACTGCCCACTAAGAATTTAAATTTTCCTTTTATCTTAATCGTCCACCCAGGATTCGCATTCGAGTACCTGCAATTTTTTTTATTTTTTATAACCTACTGAAATATGTCACTGATATATATGGGTAAGGACCGACAATGTTGTCGAATTTTCATGCAGCTTGCTTAACTTTGTACCATACTTAGTCCTTCTATACCTAGCTGCACTTTTCATCTACAAGAAGATTTTGCAAAGGAGAAAAACTTTCTTGTTCAACACTTTTTGGAATAGCAATACATTCATGTTTCTTTGATCCCAGTGGTCACATTTAAGGATGTTGTGTAAGATCATTTTCACCCATGTATTATTTCTAGTTTTTTTTTATATTTATTTTGATTTCCAACTTTGCAAAGTTGAAGCAGACAACAATAAGAAGCATCCAGCGAACCAACGAACCATCGAGCAAGCAACAACCGGTTAACCAATAATGTCGTTGGACAACAATATTGGTCAAATTCACTACATACAAGATTGTATCCAAAAATTGGAGGAAAATGTCTTGTGATAGGCTTGTTAAGTAAACATTTAAGGTTGTCGGAGATGTTAAGTAAACATTTAAGGCTATCAGGACTGTTTAAGGGCCTCGCGCTATGTGAATATTTAAAAAACAATGCATTGTGTGAGGCTTGTTTAAGCACTTAAAAATGAGTGTTGATACTGGAAACTTTGGATATGTAAACATTTAAAACATCGAAGCTTTGGATATGTTAACATTTAAAACATTGGGAATAGTGAAACTGGAAATAAGACTTTGAAACTATTCTCCAATAAGATGATGACTAATGAGGTTTTTTTATTAAATAAAACATAATGTTTTTACTTCTCTAGTTTGAACAATAGAGATTGTGCAAAAATTTATAGTCAAATAACAAATTAATATGAAGTCAACAAATTATCCATCACTGTATTCCCTCTACACCTTCCACAGGGACTAATAACTGTATGTATTATATGTATGTTCATCAACAATTACTGTAAAGAAATAAAACTTCCTTAAAAAACAATTGACATGAACATGGAAAATGGTTTACAAACCTTTTACCATAACTATTGGTTGATAAGTCCATATAACTCATTTAAGTTGTCGTTGAGTTAATAAAAAAAAATGTTTTTTATTTACATTTATGAAAGGGTATAATAAAAGTTTTTACAATATATAAGAAATGTTTTGTGGCATTTATGAAAGGGTAATAAAAGTTTTTAATATATAAGGTATATATAAGGAAGGGTATAGTAAAAGATGTAATATAATAATCATTAATTATGGTAATAATCTATTTATTAATATATATAATTTTTTATTATTAGAATTTTTTTTATTTAGAAAGGTATAATAAAATATAATCAATTTATTAATATATGTAAATTTAATAATATATGTAATTTTTTATCATTAAAATTAGTTTTTATTTTAATTATTTTAATAATGATAGGTATACAAGTTTGTGCTCAATGTGGAAAATATCAAATAAAGAATCATAGAAAAAAACAATGAATTAGGTAATAATGTTGGTATTTTCAATAAATCATAATTTTCCATAAGTTGTTCTCTCTTATCTACAAGTTGTATAAGGAATTCATACAAAAGTTACTATCTCAAGGTAATTAAACTATTCTTAAAGTTTTTTTGGTTTTCTAGTTCAATTGGTATGGAATTGAAAATAGTTAATATAAATTTGTGTAGACTTGCATGAAAGAATTTTAGTTGGCAAAGTTAATGGTATTACCTTACCACTATGATGTTTTGAAAACTAGGTTTTCTTTGTGTGGAAAGTTATAGTGTTTGGTGGATTTTAAATTGAGCTCAAAAGAAGAATGTTTCTAGATATGGAATTTGATTGCAAAGAAGTCTTAAAGAGTGTTGATAGTGGTTATTTAGAATTAGAAGGAGACACAAATATGGGTCCACTTCTTTCATCCAAATAATATAGCTCATTTTCAGATACCTATGTAGGTTAGAATCTCTTACACACTTATGAGTTTAGGGAATAATTGTTTCTATCTAGTATTTTTTCTCTTTTTGACCTACTATGTCGAAACTAGTTCCAAAAACCATTAATAGGAAATCTTTAGAAGTTGTAAGGCTTTTTGTGAAAATTAATATACAAAATCCTAACTTTAAAATGATAGCCTCATGAAAGTTTAAAAAAAATGCATTAAGGGATCCCATTCAAAGACAATATTTTTTATAAAGTTGAGCATCTCAAAATGCTTTTTCCCCATTTACATAAAAGTTAATGAATGATGCTAAGAACCCTAGTCAATTGCAAGTTACTAAGTCTAGTGATCAATTTCATATATAGATTGATAGAATTTCTATGCATCATGGTTTAAGAGAGTAAACAAAAATGAGTAGAAGAGATAATGGCGACGAGAATGATGAAACATGATAGACATGGAGGAAAGGTTCAGACTAGTAATGGTTTGGTCTAGAAAAAGAGATAATGAATGTATTTCATTCAGGGAGGAGAACATGAAAAGAAGAGTATATCTACAAAGGCAATAGTAAGTCATCCACATCCATCATTCACATAAAGTTTTATTAAAGTTATAAATTAAGGTCAATACGCATTATTTATTCTAAGAGGTATTAAGTTATAAATTTTAATAGCTAAACAAAATTAAATAAGAAAGATTTATGTAGTCAATAGTTCATAATACTTAATTAAGTGAAAGTTAGTCACATTTTACTAGTATTATTTTTTTGTTTTAAAAGAAATAATAAAAGGCATGGAGGCCATGAATGATTTTAAAGATGAAAATTTATTAAGATTAACCATAATATTTTTTATGTTTTATAATGGAAGACATGGAGATCATGAATGATTTTAAAAATGAAAATTTATTAAGATAAACCATAGAATTTTCATTCTTATAGCGAAACACAAAATTCAGCACATGCACATATCTATATCCGTACAGGACAGATGCTTTATTTATATTACATTATTTGAGTATAACTAGTTAGTTCAGACAATCACGAATAATTTAAACCCAACGCAGGGTGGTTATAAGGGAAGACGACTCGATTGTAATGTAAACCTTGTAAAGAAAGGCTTGCTTGTAATTTAGATCTTTTCAAGAGCCATGGAATTTTTTATGACCGTAAAACTCTTGTGGTTTCAGCCATATGACTTAAAAACATTGTCATATTAAAATAGCTTATTTCGGCTTAGTCATGCCATTTTTTTTTACAATTAAGTTATATATATAAAGTTATATTGTTTTATATACGAAGAATCTTCTTTATAAAATAAGTGTATGTATTATATGTATGTTAATCACGAATTACTATAAAGAAAAGAAAGCTTCCTTAAAAAAATTGGGATGAACAAGGAAAAATGGTTGACAAGCCTTTTACAATAACTAAGTCCATAACTCATTTAACTTGCCCCCGAGTTAATCAAAAAACTGTATTGTGACATTTATGAAAGGGTAAAATAAAAGTTTTATATATATATGGAAGGGTATAATAAAAAATGTAATACAATAGTAATAATCAATTTATTAATATATATAATTTTTTATTATTAGAATTATTTTTATTTAGAAGGTATAATAAAAGATGTAATATAATAATAATGGTAATAATTAATTTATTAATATATATATATTTTATTATTAAAAATATTTTTTTATTTGAAAGGGTATAATAAAAGATGTAATACAATAATAATAATAGTAATAAACAATTTATTAATATATATATATATAGAGAGAAAATTATTTTTATTTTTTATTTTATTTTTTATAGAATTATATATGTATGTTATTTTTGTTGTGAATGAATGTGGATTTGAGAAACTTGATGGATTCTGTATTACTTGTATGATCACTACTTGATCCTTCTTCATAGTCCAAGCCAACTTTCAACTTTAGATTCTTTTGTTGATTTAGAATGGAAGTTAATTATTCTGAGGCTTTAATACTTGACATATTTTGGTGATACAATGCCTTAAACTTCTCCATTTCTTTTCTGGTTTTTACTATCTCTTCTTCTAAGGATTCACACTTTGCTTTATTCTCTGATAACTGTTGTTTCAGAGTGTCTTCTATTTTCTTTGCCTCTTTTAACTCCATTTTTAGTAGACCAAAGTATTCATCAAGTGTTTTATCATTCATTTTAAACTGCATCAACAATTGATTTTGTTTTCTCTTCTTACAACCAAGTCTATCAATTTCTTCCAAAGAACTGATTAATTCACCTTCCATATCCACCACAACTTCTTCGTCATCCATTTCACCTCCTGAATGTTCATCACCAAGATCTCCCATACCCATAAGCATAATATCATTCACTTTGTCTTCACAAGATGAATCATTATCTATGTCTTATGAGGAGTTGTCATTGTTTGCACACAAACTTTTATTTTTACTATATTTCTCAAATTTGTATTTATTTTCATCATCAGAGTTATGATCATTTTTCTGGTGAGGACACTTAGATGAAAAATGAACTATCTTACCACAGTTAAAACATTTTAAATGGAGCTTGCCTTGATATTTTCCTGATTCTTTCTTTAACCTTCTCACAAATTTTGCCTCAATATCATCTAATTCTGAATCAATATTCTTGTCTGTTTTAAAAGATGCTTCTCAAGTAATGCATTTATCTTTGTTAATTCTCATTTCATATGCAGTTAGAGTTCCTAGGAGTTGATCAATGGTCAGAGTTTTAAGATCATTTAGTTCTTCTATTGCAGAGACTTTTGGATTAAATTTATCAAAAAGAGATCTTAAAATCTTCTGAACTAAAAATGATTCTTCAATTTTCTCACCAAGACCCTTCATGGCATACACAAGCTCTTCAACTCTTAAAAAGTACTTGCTGGTTGTTTCATCCTCATTCATCTTTAGTTGTTCAAACTTCGATCTATATGTTTGAAGTTTGACATCTTTTACTTTCTCATTTCCTTGATAATTGTTAATAAGTTTATCCCACATTTCTTTGGTAGTTTGAAGATGCATCACCTTTATAAACTCAGCTTCTGCAAGTCCATTCAAGATAGCATTCGTTCCCTTAGCATTAAAGCTAAATTCTAACTTATCATCCTTGGAATCTAGCACAACAGGTTTTATGTATCCGGTCTCTACTACATCCCAAACATCAACACCTAAGGCCATTAGGTATGTTTTCATTCTAAACTTCCAAAAGGAAAAAAAAATTCCATCAAACATAGGAGGCTTATTGGCTGAAGTCCCTTCATGACTTGTCATGTTTAAGCTTACAGATCTACCTTTAAATAAAAGGAACCCGCTCTGATACCAATTGT
>ML784829.1:881492-908233 GCA_009831015.1 Picea engelmannii
GATAATTATTTCCAATAAATTGTTGATAGTCTTCAAGGAAATTAGAACAAAATAGAACACAATTGTGTCTATCCATAGTAGTACATAACTACAATCCAGTGGTACACTACCACACCAAGTAACACACAAGTACTTGATCAGCACCATATAGTCACGAACAATGGAACACATCCACCATAGTAGTATACATCTACTGTCATACAGTCTTCATAACAATCATCTGATACCAACCTATAAAGAAACAATGTTATGATATAAATTGAATCATCTAGGGCAATCTTTTACTCACATCTGTGAGATATGAAAGAATATTTTCCCTCAGAGTAGAACAATGAGATATCTGGACTATTCTTCTCAAGCAAGGAAGAATAACTGTCTTGTCTTTTGAACTCTTCCTACACTAATCAAAGTGCACCCTGGAGATAATGTATAAACCCTAAGGAATGCTTGTCCTTGATTGTTGAGGTTGGACGATTCCCCACCTTGGGCCATTCCTCCTACACTAATCAAAGTGCACCTTGGAGAGAATGTATAAACCCTAAGGAATGACTTTTTGAACCATTTCCTCTGTTAAGTACAAGAGGAAAACACTGAACTGTATCAACCTCCAAAATGGATCATTCCTCATCTTAACCACAATGAGAAATCATTGTCCAGCGAGGTGGGCCACCCTTCTTGAGTAACCCTCAAGAAGAGAGACTGCCCTACACCACTCCCCATTTTAACCACAATGGGAAGTCGTTTTCTATGATACATCAACAATCTGGACCATTTCTCATGTTAACCACAATGGGAAATCGTTGTCCGTCAGAAATCTCAATCCACTTTCCGAATAGGAAAGCATCTATCCAAGATGAACTATTTTTCAATCTTGAAAACGAATGTCCTCAATAATATTTTTAGTGCTCCCTCCCAACCTGAGAGTCATCTCTTCCTTTTTCAATAAGGAAGTCGCCTCCATGAGCTCCAGCTTGAGTATGAAAAATTTTTGATCTTGGATAGAAGCTTTACCAAAAGGTCTGCTTATCTGCTCATCTGTGGACATATGTATTGGATAACCACTTTCTCCTTTCTGAACTTCATCACAGATAATGTAATTCTTGATTTCAAATGTACTTTAGTCTCGAACACTGATTTTTTGTGCAGGCTTCATGTAGCTCTGAACAATAGAGTATATCATTGTTGGAAAATTGGAACATGTCCATGTAGCACTTCTTCTATCATCATGAGATATGATCTACTCAGTAATCATCTTGATGTTATAGGAAATCTTCACCACGCTTCTGTTGTGCTATGGAGGTTCTCCACCAAGTTATCTTCTTCTATCTACATACAAGGGTCTCTTTCTGGTATGCCTCAAAGTCTTGAGATTGCTCTTCATACGCTCTTTATTCAATTTCTCTAGAGAACATTCTTTTCATTTATCTGATGTAGAACTCCAACTCATGGATGTTGCGGATGATATAATGACTCATGTAGAGATAAGTTTGGTTTACTGGAACAAGTAATCATCATAGTCTTCTCCCTCCATCTGGGATAACCCCTAGTTTTGGATCTCGCAGTGCTTTCATTCATAACTCTTCCATACACTGTTCTTCATCACGACATTGAGTTCCTCTGCTTAATTTCTTTTATTGAGTTTATATCAGGCTGGCAATCTTGTGATTCTTGATACAATGACTGGTTGTTTTGGCTTCTCTTTCTTTCTTGGAATCTTCATGTGTTTCTTTAGTTCTCGGGTCCATGGAGTTTCCTATAGGTTCCATGCCCTAAAGATTCCATCATAGGATCACGGATGTGGATGGACAACCAGGGATGCTTTAAGGCTTCTCTTTCAAGAGTGTCTTTCATGTCTGCTATCATGGATATATACTTCATCATCTTCAATGGATCATAGGATTAGCTCCCTCCTAATCCTTGCTTCATGTATGAGTGCATATAATAGACTCCCTCTGTCTAACAGAGTCCACACTTCCACCTACATCCTTATTGTCTTCTGCAATATATAATTGGCTCTCTTGTCTAACAGAGTCCATGCTTCTGTCTTTTTGTCTTCTACAAAACGTCATAAGTCTTTTTCCAATTTCCTCTCAATTGCTGACTTCTTTCTGTCTTTGCTTCTTCTGAGTCTCTTCATGATTGATTCGACTTATCTTGCAATAGCTTCCACATGATTTGTATTTCATCCTTTCATGTGTATTATCTAATGATATCCATTCTTATCTTGTCGTTCTTCCATTGGTATAGTTCTTCTTGGAACACATTGTCTTCCAAGAGATAGATATACAAGATATGTACAGAGATGATGCAAACAAGATATGTAGAAGAAATAAGAAAAGTTTCGTTACCTTTAGTAGAAGAAGTCTCTTCCATCCTGCTTAGTCTTCTTTGTAGGTTTCTTTTCTTTGGAAATTGATGCTTTGTGTCTCTCCTTCCTTTTCTTTAGATGGGGACAATGATTCTTGTAGTGACCATACTTTTGACAGTTGAAGCATTGTAATTCTGAAATGTCTTTCTCTTGATTTGGCTTCCTCCTTGAACCAAACTTCCTTTTGTTCCTGAAGTTATTGAATCTTGCAGTGATGGCTTGATTATCATACTTCTTTTGGGGTTTCTCTTTTGCAGTGATCCTTGATTATTCATGAGCACAACATGTCCAAAGTTCTTCAAATGTCAGATACTCCTTTCTTGTGTTCATGCTTGCGACAAATGCATCCCACGTCTTGGGAAGACCATTGAGTACCATGTTTACCAACTCCTTCTATGAGATGATCTCTTCAATATCTTGTAGTTGATCTCTCAACTGAGAAATTCTCACAAAGTATGATGTTATGCTATCATCATCATTCATCTTCATGTCACAAAGCTTATTCTTCAGACTCATTACTTGTCCAATGTTTCTGACTGAGAAGAGGTTTGTTAGGGTATCGTACATCTTCTTCGATGAGTCAATATGGGATATGTAGGGTATCAAGTGGTCTTTTATGGATTCCACTATGATACTCATAGCATTAATGTCATTGTCTTTGAACTTCTCCATAACTGCAACATTCTGCGGTTCCTTCTCTTTCCCTTCTTCAAACTCTGGTTTCATGATCTTTCCTTTCACGATATCCAACACTTTATTCTTGGAAAGCATGAGGTCAATCATTGTCTTCCACACTTTGAAGTTAGAGGCTCCATCTAACTTGTTCTCTAACTTCATAGAATAAGTCATGGTTTCTTTGACTTGGCCAAACCCTAGATTTGACCACAAACTCAAACTTCACGTCTTGGCTTGCTGAGAGTATCAGGAGATGCGCTAGGCTAGAGCGCACTGATATATCTAGAGATTAGGTCAATTCATTCACTTAAGGTTCCTCAACAAGAGGATTAAGGTTTCTGCAACTACTCCTTCTAGTAACCCTAGTGGCAGTGTCTTGGAAGTTGCTTATGCTAGTAACCCTAGTGGCAGTTCCTCAGGGAGCTCAATATCCTAGCGGCTATGTTTTGTTCCAGTGTTTAGACTGAATGAAGGAGGGGTGGGCCCATAACCTGTTAGAATATGAAATATGCGTGCTTGTTTTACCATTGACAATACCCTTGTCACCCAACCATAGGTTGATGCCACCCTCCAAGCACCTTAACCTTGACAGAGAATCACTCCGGAAGAAAACCCTAGGATAGATAGCCAAACAAAGGGTAACGCACCTTTCCCAAGGATAGAACACTAGCAAGAGCTGATAAGATATTCCAAATCCTAGCCAAGAGATAGTCCAAGCCAAACGTGATCCACTAGTTGCAGCAACTGCAATGACAACTCTCCTCAAACCTGTGCACAAAACTGGGCACTGCAGTGCGCACAAGACTGGGCACTACAATTCTGAGACTGCCTGCCAGAATGAGAAGCGCCCTCCTGTATTTATACTAATTCTGGCTAACTGCCTGGGCCGACTTCTCATTCTGGGTATCTGTCTGATCAGTATATATTATTATTTTTGGTCGACTTCTTCTCTTGGAGGCTAATAACCTAATCTAAATTATCTTCTTGAGCTGACAAGTCTTCTAGGGTTATTAGACAACTCATTATGGTTTCTTCTTGCTTCCCGGAGTATTCTATCCTTGTCAGGTTTACACGTGGAGGTAAATACCTCCCGCAACTACCATAATATCAACAAGTGGCACATTCACACACATAATAAACACACTCACAAATAAATGACACATTCACACACATGTATGTGAGTGTGTAACTCATTTTTGTATGATTACATTTCATATGTGTTTGGGATTGTATCATTTATGTGCATGTGCATCTCTTATGTGCATGAGTACATTAATAATGTTGTGATTTCATCTCTTATGGAAGGAGTTTTACAAAAACAAATAGTACTACACTCAATATGTGGTTCATGTTATCTTCCTCAAATTGAAAGAAAAAGAAAAATTGTGATTAGATGTGTAGAAGCATATATTTTTTGGTTTAACCATGTGTAAGGAAGGTATATGGTTCAAGTGGTTACAAATAAATGAATCGTGAGAAAACCCCAATTTTCATATACCCACTCTGATAATACCATTACAAGTTGTCTATGGTTATGAGCCTCCTACACTCATGGACTATGTACATTTAGAGTTCAAAGTTTCAATAGTAAGACACCATTTAAAATAATATCATAAGACATTGTTCTTGTAGGAGATTTTGTCAATGCTCAAAAGTCAAACGAAGTAACAAGTTGATAAACATAGATGGAAGAATGTGTTCAAAGAAGGATATTCACTACTTGTGGATTAATTTCAACCTTTCAAACAACTACCATTCAAATAGAAAAGAAAATTTAACAAATATGATTTCATATTTTAGATGTAAATTGTGTTTTCGTTTTAAAATACTCTCAACAGTTTGAGTGAAGAGATCAATTATAATTAAAGGATTGATTATAAGTTTTAGTATATCAAATAAGATTAACAATTAGTATATCAAATAAGATTAACAATTAGTAGGACGAAATAAATTTTGAATTCAAGCAACCATTATAACTATAAATAATATTATTAAATAATTAAGTAAAAGAGAATTTCATTACATATATAAATTAAAATAAAATAAAAAAATTATATTTATTTATATATGGTCAATGACCAGGATCAACAAACTAATCTTAATAAATAAATAAATATATTTATTTATGTATGGTCAATTATCATGATCACAAAATTAAACGTAATATGAAAAAAATATATTACATAAATAATCAAAACATTCTAAACTAAAATAACCCACTACTTAGAAATGGAGGGTTATAATAATAAGAAGAAGATAAAAGGTGAAAATGCGTTGAGAAATATATATTACTTGGATTTCTTTAAAATGTTATTTCTATACTTGAAAAGTATTAAGAAAAACTTTCCAAGATCACAAAAGTATTGATGACTTAGAAAGTTAGGAAGGTTGATATTGTGAAAAATGTTTTGAAATTGGGATCTAATTTGAGTATACTCAATCATTCTAAGAGAAATTGATTTTCCTCTTCAACCATCTTGGTGTAACAAAGGTGACATAGTCTTTCTTGCCATGGTGTTTTGGGGATTTCCAAATCCCAGTTTCACTATGGTTAATTAGTTCTTATTTTAGCAATGTTGATTTTGTTCTTTACACTGGTAAAAACGAGAGATACTTTTAATCTTCAAGGTTAGTGCTAACCATCTCTTTATAATATCTTAATTTTCTTTTATGTTCTAATTCTTTATCACACCAAAGATTCTTCCTAAATTTAACTTGTACAATATTTTTAATATAATTTGTATCCTACATAATAGCTTCTTTTATTCCCCAATAATGTAGGCAAGACTTGACATCATTATAGCATCCCTGCAGTTAGTGATTTTGACTAGACTATGAAACAATTTTGGGGAATCCCTTATCATCCATGTTGTTTTTCTTGTTCTCCCAAATTCAAGAAATGTTAAATCCTAAACTTCAAAACCTTGTAAGATAAAAATGTAAAAATGTTACCTTTCTTTTATTATAATTTTTACAATTATAATAATATATTTTTCTACTTTAAAATATTTTTTAATATTATAGTTATTTTATTTTTTTCTTTTTCTTTTTGTGTTGGCTATAATATCTTTTCTCTTGAAAACTATATGGTTGCTATAATATTTTTTCCCACTATAAGATATTTCCGCTTGAAAACTATATGGCTGCAACAAGGATTGTAGATTAAGGATTGTACTTTGTGTTGGCTATAATATCTTTTCTCTTGAAAACTATATGGTTGCTATAATATTTTTTCATACTATAAGATATTTTTGCTTGAAAACTATATGGTTGCAACAAGGATTGTGGATTAAGGATTATAGTACATTTAAAATAATAAAAAGAAAAAAACCAAATTCAATATTGTTAGCTTCCTTTATTATCTACGAGTTAAGTAAGGCTAAATACACTACTTTTACATAGAAAAGTGTACACAATTCAATGTTCTTTTTATGTAAAATGTACACAATTTTTATTTTTTTTTTAAGAAATTGAAATTTTAGAAAAGTTGCAGACACTTCAATGTTTTTTTTCATTTTTTTGAAATTGAAACTTTGTTGTGAATTAGAGTATGCTGGTTTTTAAGTTCGCCCTAATGTTTTTAGATTTTTGTTTTTGAATGTAAAATTAAGTGTGGAGTTTTTGAAATGTTGTGAATTGTTTTGACAGTATGAACCAGATATTGGAAAGACACGGGAAGTGTTCGCTACATTTAGTGCAAGATATCTATAAAAACACACAGGTAATAGGCATGCTTTCCTCATACTGGCTATGATTAATAACTATTTTTTTAATTAATTTTTAATTTAGATCTGAGTTAAATTGTATTTTGACCTTATTTATAATTTTTTTTTTTAAATAATTATGTTATTATTGTTATTACTAAATTATTGGTTATTGGTTGATACATATTGCATGTATAAGTAATGGTGTTGTGATATTAAAAAACATATATATTAATTATTAATTTATATTTTTTATTTGGTAATTTTATATAGAAAATGTTGATTTTCATATTTAATTTATTTTATCAAAGAATGTAAAATTTATTAATTCTACTATAATATAATAGAGATCTTTACATTTATTTTACAATAAACAATATATATTTTTGTTTTATTGGAATAATTTATATACTAGTCTAGGTATTATTTATTCAGGGTTATAAATTAAATAGAACATAGAAAATGATTGAATTTAGTAATGTGTATAAAAAAACAATGGATAACAATGACATTTTGAGGAGGCAACCTTTTATAAATGATATGTTTACAAATAACTTTTGATTATTTATAAAATTAGATCTTTTTAGTATATGTAGGAGACAAATGTTGTAATCGCAAATGATGAGGTGACTTTTAATGACATCAATAATATAACAATATCTTTTTTTTTTTTTTTTTAAGTGAGTTTGAGATTCTATATTATTGAGAAAAATATGGTACAAAAAGAAAAGAGGGGTATTCCCTGATCTGCCAAAAAGGAAACCAAATCAGGGATCCCGGAGTTGCGTTGTCTACATAAGCGAGGGGAGGGATGGGCTGTCACCCTGGTAAACCGACCCAGTCTCTGGAAACTCGTTTGAAAAAACTATACCATAACATATACATAAAAACCAAAAACGTAGAACAAGGGTGGCTCATACACTAATAAACAAAATGACCAAGGGTTGATACTGAGCTAGTCCAAGAGGATTGGATAGATTTCATCTCCTTCGTTTCTTGTCTCATTCTCCTTTCTCTGCTCCACCGTGTGCATCTTTATGATGCAGGATGGTGTTTCGCGTCGGTCTGCTGGAGTGATGTCCATGTGGTGGACATAGTGAAGGTAGAGGTGGAATTGTCCTACCATTCATTCCATTTTTTTCTTTTTGGCTCCTCTGGTCCTCTGCTATTCTTCTTGCACTAGCCTCCAGGTTGCTGAGGCGGCTCAAAATTTTTGTGACCTCCTTCTTATGGCCACGGTTTTCCACCCTATTGGTCTTGTTCCTATCATATCTCAACTTACTTATCAACATTTTTGTGCACCAAGCTTCCTCCACCTTTTTGTGGTAGAGGGTTGTGTTGGACTATGTGGCCCCCGGGTCCCTTATCCCGTCCACTTCTTGGATGAGTTTCACTTAGGATTTTCCCTTGCGCTTGGTGTTGACTTCTCGCTCCCACCCGTCGATGATCTCTTTTCCCTTTCGATCGAACTACGCAAGAAAGGTGTGTTTGGCCTCTCTGGTCACCTGCTCCATCCTTGTGATCGTTCGGGGGCTTGTTGGAGGTTCCACCCCCGAGGGGACCCTCTTACTCTAGGTATTCTTCATTCTTACCATCTTAGTTTGAATTCGATGGTTTCTATCTTGACATCATCCTCCACTTCTATTCATGCCTTCTTGGTGTGTAGGATGGTCTCTGTAATTGCTGTGTTCTGGTCTGTAGCTATCCCTGATGCTTCTTATTTTAAGGGGTTTCCCCGGCTGCAATCTTATCCTGGTAATCATGGGTCTCCCGTAAAGGCATACCTTTTGGTCCTTTTTCACTGTTCCAGAGTGTGTGCACTTGGGAACCCTATCGTCGTCCCTGCACCAATCCTTTGCCTTGCATGCTATACGCCAATCATTTCCTCCCACCATATTTGTGTGTGGGTGAGGTGTACCCATTCCTGCCCACAGGATATCCTTTTGATCTTCTGCCTTTGTCGTCTACAGATTAACATTTTTTCTCTCCCACAGACAATCCTTGTACTTCTTTCTATTGACAGGATTGTGGTGTCATACCTCCTCTTATGGTGTGACCGAGATTTGCATTGTTACTTGTTTTTAAATGGTGGCCTATTAGATTCTGCGTGGATCCTACTTTCCCTTCAATTAATTATGTGCCTTCAGCCTCGATGTGTTCGTATGTACTTCAGCTGCCATCATAGTCCTTTTCTACTAGTTGGGTATAGTCTATTCGAAACTGACCTTTCGGGATGTTACTCCATGTGCATGCACTTCTGGTCCTTCCTTGTCGACCCCTTCATTAGCAATTCTATCTACTAGTCCATTAGATGACCTTCGTAACCAGCGCAACTCCACTGTGATCCTCGTCTGCAAATGCTCCTGAATGTTTTGCAAGGAGTAAGCCAAGCGCCAGTGCCTCTTAATTTTTCCCACTCTCGTGCCATTTTGGAGTTTCCTTACTGTATTGATGACCAGCGTGGAATCTCCTTCCACTATGACGTTGGTCATCCCTTCCCACTGTAGTATCTCAAGGCCAGTCTCCAGGGCTCCAAATTCCGCTGAGTTGTTGGTTGTGTTCCCCAGACTCCCAGTGTACAGATGGATAATGTTTCCTTGACTATCCTTGATTACTCCCCCCCGTACTTGTCCGTCCTGGGTTACCTTTCAACGCCCCGTTGAAATTCATCTTGAGGGAGCCCTCTGGTGGTAGTTTCCAGTTGCACTCACCTACTTGTAGTTGCGGCAACCATCTTACTTGATTGGGGTTGCGCCCTTCTTTCAGTTGAAAAGCCTCTAGAATTCGAAGATCCCAGTCTGTGAGTTGAGCTCCTCCTATTTGGCAGTTGCAGCTTTGTATCGTTTCTCTTGTCATGGAGATTATTGTTTCCTTAATCTTTCCTACCATCTATCTTTGGTTCATGAAGATGCACTGGTTACGTTCGTTCCATATTACCCAAATAATCATGCCAAGAGTGAGGGTCCAACAGAGATCCACCTCTTTGTTTCCATTGTAGTTTTCCTTCCATATGTTTATAGATGCAGATATATTACCTATGATCCTATTAGACTTTCGAAAGATGCCTGCCACCCAGTCCCAGACTTTTGTTGTGTAGGGACATTCATCTAGGACATGGTTCATTGTTTCCTCCTTTTCTTCACATAGGTGACATCTTGAATGGCCTATGAATCCTTTCTTCCTTACGTTTTCCCAAGTTAGGATTCGGTTGTGTAGTATTAACCACTAGAGGATTTTTATTTTTGGCCAATGGGGGTTGTTCCAAATATTATCCCATTGATGCGTTGAGTCTGCTTGGTCCTAGTCTGCTATATATTGGCGGACTTCTTTAATATTGAATTCCCCACTGGCTTTGTGCCCCCATATCAGTTGGTCATTACCATCCGTGACTACAATTTTTTGTCTCTCCAATTCCTCCTCCACCTCTTTTATTGTTGTTGCAATCTCGTCTCTAGTCTGTGGGGTGAGAGTGTTCTAGATTCTCCATTTCTTGTGATCTGTTTGTTGTTTACAGTAATGGTAGACTCTGTTTTTTCCTTGCGCCATCATCTCCTGTTGGAGTTCCTCCCGACCTAGTTTTTCCATTCTTGGTTCCTGTTGCCAGGAATCTTCCCAGAATCGGGCGGTTCTGCCATTTCTTATTTCCCAAAAGCTATGTGATTGGATCCAGGCCTTGTTGCACCAGGCTAGGTTCCAGATGCCAGAACCTTCCCTGGTGCCTCTAAAGCATTTTGTCCTACTCGCAAATGTCCGGGGCATACTTTTCCTTCCATAGGTTGACCCATGGTGTGGTATTTTATTTGACCCAACGCCACTAGAGTTTCACCCCATAGGAATCATTGGTCACTTGTGGGTCATGTAACCCTAGTCCTCCTTTGCTTTTTGGTTTACAAACCTTCTCCCAAGCCACCAGTGCCCATTTTTTCCTTGTTTCTGCTCCACACCATAGGAATTTCCTTTGTATGGTTCTTATTTTTTGTAGAATCCCCTTGGGGGTTGGAAAATTGACATCATAAAGGTTGGGATAGCTTGCAAAACTGACTTGTTTAGGATAAGCCTTATGGCTAGGTTGAGGGATCTGTACGTCAAATTTTTTACCCGGTCTTGTAGCTTGTTGACTATTCGTTCCCAATTTGACAGCTTGTAATATTTATTTGTCAGGGGGATGCCCAAGTACGTCGTTGGAAGTGCTTTGCATTCAAAGCCCAAGATGGTGGCCAAATTCCTTTGGATTGCGAGGTTGGTATTAAAGAAGAAAATCATAGATTTGGATTGGTATATCTCTACCCCCAAGGCTTCCACAAACTCGTCTAAGATTCATTTGTAGGCTTTCTCTTCCTTGACCGTGGGTATGCCATGAAGTAAGGTTTCATCCACGAACTGTTGGTGTGTAGAAGTCGGGCAATTCTCATAGGGTTTGATACCTTTTATTTCCCCTATTGCGGTTGTGCTTTTTATGCTTCGACTGAGATCTTCCATCATTAGGATGAATACGAAGGGGCACAACAGGTCTCCCTGTCTGATGCCTCTCATGGGCCAGAAATTTTTGGCAGGGGCTCCATTTACTTGTATCGAGAAGCTTATTGTGGATACTAGGTTGACTATCCACCTGATCCAGTGTTGGGTGAAGATGAAGGCTTCCACGGTCTTGACCATATAGTGTCAGTGGATTTTGTCTTAATCTTTTGCTAGGTCCAGTTATCTTATCATTCCCCCTCTTTTCTGAAGCTTCAGGGTGTGGATAAGTTCATGGGCATGGATGATATATTCCATTATTTGCCTTCCTTCCACGAAGCCTGTTTTTTCTTTTGAGACCAGTGTGGGTAGGAGTGGTTTCAATCTATTTGATATAACCTTGGAAATTATATTATACACCATATTTCACAACGTTATAGTTCTATAGCGATCGGGGGTTTTGGCTTCATTTTCTTTAGGGATAAGTGTAATCATTGTAGGATTTAGTTCTTTTAAAATGGAGGTTGACCTTCTAGAATCTTCCACTACCCTATATACGTCATGTTTGTTGACTTCCCAGTAGGCTTTGAAGAACTCCACTGTGAAACCATCTAGGCCTAAGGCTTTTCCATTGGACATTTCTTGGAGTGCTTGGTCTATTTCCTCCTCCGCAACGAGCTTATTCAGGTTGTTATTTTGTTCTTTTGTTACCAGGCGAGGCTATGATGACGTATCTTTTGTATGGCCTCTGTTCTATCTTGGTTAGGTTCTTGGGCTAGCCCATGGAAGTGGTTTGGAAGGGTTGTTTCGATGTCCTTATGATATTCTCTCTCTATTCCATCCTGGTCCCTAATCTTCAGGATTTTGTTATGGGCTCTTCTAGCCATGGTTGTTCTGTGAAAAAACTTGGTGTTCCATTCTCCTTCCTTTAGCCATCTGATCCAGGACTTTTGTCACCAGAGAGTTTATTCTTGATGGCAACACTCTTCCCAGTCTCAGGTCATCTGGATCTATTCCTTTTTCCTCTCCTCAGTGTAGCCCTCTGAAATGAAGGTTTCCTGGAGTTTTTTCATTTTGTCTTCAATGTTGTTCTTCTCTTGGTTTATGTTCCCAAAAGTGTCCTTGTTCCACTCCTTGAGCCTATATTTGATATGATTTAGTTTCTTATAGAGTTTGAACATCCTTGTCCCTTGCTCTGGTTTCTCCTCACACCACCACTATTTGATTATTTCCTTGAAAGTCTGGTGTTCAATCCAGAATTTCTCAAATTTGAAAGGTTTGTTCTTTGGTGTGGTATGCAAGTCTGCTTTCAGTTGCACTGCAACTGGCCAGTGATCAGATCCCCCACATGGAAAGATGTTGCAGTCTAAGGTTAGCCCCTACATAATGATTGACTCTGAGACTAGGAATATGTCGAGTCTTATTGCTACCCGATGCTGGCTCATTCGATTATTGTTCCAGGTGAGCTGACCATTATTGGTTTTCATATCTACCATCTTTGTTGTGTCTATGAATTTTGAGAACTCCTCTACATCTCTATCCAATCTTCTTGTACCAACTTTTTTCTCTACAAGTGACATGATGATGTTGAAATCCCCGGATAGGATCCATTGGAGGTTGTTGGCTTGTTTTTTAAGATCTTCTAGGTCTCTTAGAATTCCTCTCCTATCCTATGACACCTGGGGTCCATACACATTAGTGCATAAAATCACCTCTGTGTTCCCATTGAGTTGCATGCCGACCGTAAGGGTATGCCTTGTCGCTTCAGCTGCTATTAGGCTTAGTACTTGTGGGTTACATAGGGTGAGGATACCTCCTTCCATTTGGTGGCCTCCAATAGCCACCATCTTGTACTTGCGCCATTGTTTTTGAATGATTGTTTCCATTCTATCTATATTACACTTGGTCTCTTGAATAAAATAGAGATTCGGTTGTTCCTATTTTAGTCTATTTCTAAGGATTCGTTTCTTTCTTGGGTTGTTTAGGCCTCTTATATTCCAAGTTATAACCTTGATTTAAACATGTGGGGGGGAGTTGGGAAGAGTTTCTTGATTTTACCCGAGTTTATCAGTATCTCTCCAAGCTCCTGTAGGGCTACACTATTTGATTTTCTGCCTTTTTTCCTCCGCATCTGCTTGGGTGAGAGATGTGGTTGTCCCTCACCAAATTTGAATCCTAGGTGTCCAATATCTCCATGTGTATTCTTTAGGCCTCTAGCTTTGGCTTTCTCCCTTAGGAGGAACAGGTACTGTATGCGTTCAAGTTTCTCTGTTGTTACACTGTCTACTCCCTGTCTTTTCCACTGCTCCAGTATGTTCATGAGATCTATCCCTTCCCGTTACAAAAGGTCTCTGAGTTCCAGATATTTTTTGCCTACCTCGCTTGGTGTCATTTCCTCCTCTCCCTCTTCTTCTTGCAGGGAGGTGTTGTCATCTTTGATTTCTCCTTCCATCAGGGTTGCACAACTTCCCTGTTCCTTCTAGTTATTTGGTCGGTTGGTGGGATTGTTTGGGGTTTGTTCTCTGACATCTTCAGCTTTTGTCGTATCCTTATCGACTTCTTCCCCTTTATTGGTTTTATCCCGTCCTTTCAATTTATTCTAGACCTCAAGGTTATTTCTTGCTTGGGCTTTTCTCTGCTTTTTGTCGGCTCTACTTGTGGGGTTTGGTTTTACAAACCCATCCTCATCCTGTTGTGGTTTGGGGCTTTGCGTTTACTGTTTTTTATTAAGAGGGCATTCCCTGATTAGGTGACTATGTTCATGGAATCTTCTACATTGGAAGGGGCTTTGTTCGTAATCAATGTTTTGGATCCATTCATCATCCCTGAATTCGAGGCTTATGGCTTCTAGGAGTGCTCCCAACACATCCATCTCTATACATATTCTTGTGTAAGATGTGTATCTCCCTTTCAGGGTGGCTTATGCGGTCTTTATATATTTCCCCAATTTATTTCCTATTGCTTCAAAAGTAGAGGGTAACTAGTAGTCAAAAGGTAGGGAATATAATCTCAGCCAAACCGACACCTTTTTGAAGGTCTCTTTTTCTGGGGAGAAATTTTTCTTCCATGGTTGCATGTATAGTCCTGCTGATGCATGGAAGTATCGCCCCCCTTCAAAGACTCTATCTCTATCCTCAAGGTTTATGAAGACTGATGTGAAGAAACCTTTTGAGCCCAGATGGAGCTCCACTTCCCCATTTATCTTCCAGTGATATTTGATCCAGTTGCGCAATGTTCTTTTGGTGGGCCAAAAGCCCATAAAGTTGCAGATTAGCACATGCGCCAGTATCACCTTGGGTATCATTGTTGTTTTGGTTTTGCACGGGTTACGCCCTTCTTCTCGGTTGGTCTTTGTTTTGTCTTGCATCTCATTCTAGGTTTCTCTGGCTTCCTCTTCCATGCATTCACTTTTACCTTGGTTCCTTTCCTGACCTTTTTCTGGGTCAGATCTGGAGGCGTCTGTCACTGGTGCCTTGAAAAATATACCCCTTGGCCCTTTCCCTCTGTTTACCACTACCTGTTTGTATGAGTGGGTACCCTTACCCCCCCCTTTGGTGCTCATGTTGTCCTCTGCTATGGTCGTGACTATCCAAAACCCTAGCTTGCGGTTGCTCCAAAAAATTCGGTGTCACTCCATTTCTAGGATAGTTTCTATACCAATAATATAACAATATCAATGGGCCAATACCTAAGATATTAATTTGCGCAACCCATTCAAATAATCGTTGTCCTCAATATTGTATTAGTTATGGATGCTTCTTCATAAAAAATCAATCGATAACAATGACATTTTGAGGGGGAGGCATTATACACACCTTATGCTTACAAATAAATAATGATGATCCCTAAAACTAGATCTCCTTAGTATATATAGGAGACAAAGGGTGCACTAAAAAATAATGAGTCGACCAATAATGACAACAATAATATAAAAATAGCAATGTAATGGTCCAACACATAAAACATTAACTTTCCCCACCACTTCAAACAATTGTTTCCCTCAATGTTCAATCATGTGTGGATGATTCTCATTGAAGATCACATTCTTCTTGGTTTCATGTTTTGTTGATAGGCTTCTCGAATTGATGAGGAATTCCATAACTTCTGTTGGTGTGTTCTTCCACTTGGTAGGTTGTTCCATATTGTCTACTCCTACCAAGATATTTTTATATTTCCCATCATTGTCCGAGAAATCATCCTCAAACAATAGAAAAATTAATACATATGTATTCTCCTTTGATTCCTCCCTTTAACAGTTTTTAAACACCAAAAATTGATATTCTAATGAAAAGTTATAATAATTTTACTTTGATCCACCTTTTAAATCCTTGTTTTGGGGCATTCTCCATTTTATGATGTTGCACCTATGGAAATTTCACCAATTATAATATTTTATTGCTAAATTTTTTCCAAGACATAGTAAGATATGTATTTTTTCTTTCCCATAGATTGCATGCAATTGGAACCTTCGAAGACGAAGATATGGTGGAACTACTAGAGCCTTCCCCCCTACTATTGGATGAAAAACTTGTATGGAAAACCATTTCACCAATATTTCCCTAGCATGTTTAAAATTTGGACATGAAACACCTTGGTATATTTTCATTATAATTCCACTAGTAGAACTCAATCTAGACCTTGAAGTATTCGAATACAATTTTTAAACTGAAGCCACATATTACRGCCTAGTGAGAGGACTAGACAAAATCCCTAAATTTTAAATCCTATAACTCGAGAAATATGGAGCCAAATTCTAAAAAWTTTACCCAATGTATTTTTGCATTTTTTYTATGAACCCTACAATTTCCATGTGAWTCCATTGATTTAAAAAAACTTTAGAGTGAAAATGATAACATGACTCATATAAATGATCCAAACCAAGAATACTTTACTTCATTACCAAATGTCATGGGCCAACTAGCCAAATAAGCATAAAACAAAATCCATGTTGTTAGTGCTACATCTAAAGAATAATAAAAATTTAATATCGGGTAACCTAGTTATACCTTAGAATTTCAAATAATGCTTGTTGATCCCTAAAATTGTATCTCCTTTCTATACATAGGAGACAAATAATGTTTTTACAAATAATGAAATGAGTTACAATCATAAAAAAAAATACAAAAATAGTCAAGTAATGGCTCAAGTTGTACCTCTCGAAAATTCATTCCATGAATTTGTACAATTATGTGGTAACAACTATGGTCCCAATCAAAAATTCATGGTGTCTGAAATTGAAGTAGGGTTGCCCTTTATGTAACAAGCAGGAAAATTGAAGAAATGTTGTTTATTCTAACATGATTTATGTCCCGAATATTTAAAGTAATTGATAGTAAGTTAAATTATATGAACTTAGATTGGAAAAAAGTGTCAGTTGTATAGCATGATAGAGAACGATCAACCAATTCCTCAAACATTTGTATACAACCATGTCGATGAGGGAAATGTTGTAAATTCATATTTAAGAATAAAAGGGATTGATTCTATGCTACAACTAAAAATTCATGATTACTATAATATATCTAACAAGGACTTATTGGTAGAATAGGAGAGGATGAAGGTCCCAAGTATCCTAAGAAACAACACCCTCACCAAATCCAAGAAAATAAGGTTGTGAAACCCTCTTGTCATTCTCCTACTCTTAATTTTTTTAAAGGAACTAAGCTAATTGGAAAGAAGTCCATAATAACTTTATTTTTGTGTGCAAGACAGTTATGAAAAATCTCATTGATTCAAAAGCTTTGAAGAACTTGAAGGAACCATTAAAAAGGATAACCTTTGGTTTGACAACTTTGCCTATCAAAAGGACATTCTCTTTTAATTGATTATTTTTATTTCGATGTATCAAATTCTAGTTCTTCAAAAGAGTGGATTATTAATTCATGATATTATTATCATATGGCTAAGTATGAAGACAATTTTCCTCTCTTAATTAATACAAAGTGAACCAATATGTGTTTATGATGATATATCATTAAGTGTTGTAGGATAAGGAATTTTTCATCTAACCAATGGTCACTTTAATGATTTACTATGTGTTCCTAGTCTCCCTTGAACCATTATTTTTATTTATCAAATCACTCATTTAGGTGAAGGAAAAACCATGAATTTTTCACTTCACCAAGTTGTAATCAAGAACTTAAAATATCCTCACCATATTCACATATATCTGTTGGATCGTGTTGTCATTGATGCCAAAGGTTTAATTAATTGATGTCAAGGGATTGATTGTTTGATTGATGCCAAAGGATAAATGATTGATTGTTGTCAAAGGTGATGCCAAAGGATGATTTATTGATTGTTGTCAAAGTATGGATGTCAAGGAATTGATTGATGCCAAAGCATGATTGAATGATGTCAAAGGTCAAAGGTTTGATGTTGATTGATGTATATTTATGAAGTATGCATTGTCCTTGATATGAATGGATTGAAATCATAGTCATATGATGTCATTGATATGATGCATAGATGAAGATGGATCGATGTGTTTCATTGGTATGTGATGCATTGTTGGATTGATGTAAAGATGAATCATTATTATCTTATCATGGTTGATAATGTGTACAAATGGATGAACTCCAAAGTGGTCCCCTTATGGTTAAAGACCTCATGGGAAGATGCTTTACAGTTGAGTTATCCTAGAAGTATGGTTGGAGAACCCATGCTTATTTGTAGAATTATGAGATGAAGATTAGTGATGTTGTTAGTGAAACTATCCTATATGGTTTCTGGTGGTATGTGGAATGTCACATAACTCCTCATGGTTTGAGAGTTATGGCCCTACGAAGATGGAGGACCCTCATATGTAGGCTTGAATCCCCAAAAGGTCAAAGAATTCAAAGAGCTTGCAAAGAAGAAATTATTATTTAAATGGTAAATAAGAGTGACAAAGTCAAGGAGGAATATTTAAATGGAGAAATTTCTAATTATGGAAAGTGGGTGACCTAGAAATAGGTTAAGTGACATAGAAGTGGGTTAAGTGACCTAGAAGATGCTTCTAAGGAAGCTACTTCGAGAGTATAAATAAGAGGCAAGGGTATCTTTTGTAGAATGTCTCTTATGCATATCTTGTGTATCTCTTGAGCATGTATTGAAGATATATTCTATGAGAGAGGAGATATGGAGGATCTCATGGATGCATCAAAGTTTTGGTAAGTCTGAGATCATGACGACAAAAGTCTCGAAAGTTTAGAAACCCTAGTTTTTGAGGTATACGCGGGTTGTAGTGAGCCATGGTGCATACATATGCGAGCTGTAGTGAGCCAGGGCGCGTACATACGTGGGCTGAATGAGGCCATGGCACATATAGTGGATGAAGTCATGAAGAATTGTAGTTGAGATGATGACATGCTCTTGGAGACTGAAGAAGTTTCCAGATATGCATTCTATGGGCTCAAATCTACCATATAAATTTTGGTATGGTTACATTGTTGTCTTGATGGATATTCTTGCTTGTTGTGTAATGAATTCTTAAAGCATTCTTGGTATGGTTGTTGTGATGTGATTTGTGTTGGTTGATGGAGTGAGAAACACTCTTACGATTCAATATTGATATGATTACTATAGTATACTCGTTACTTATGCATGACGATTAACATTCATATTGTATATTTGAGAAGCATGAGTTATTTGTTGGAGAGCTTCGATGTGTTGTGACTGGTTATGGGTCAGATTGGACAATGAAAGACATATGAGAATGTGATTGAAGGTTGCAGATGATCTGGGTTGATCTTGAAAAGAAAACCCTAATTACTCATAAGTGATACGTAGGTTGTAGTATATACTGGCCACATACATACACAATTTGTACTAATGGTAGGGCATGTACATACGCGTGTTGCAGTACCGAGAGGTTGCATACCTGTTGATAGATTGATATCTATTGAGGATTGTTGCCTCATCTCAATTGGTGCTGAGGATGTAAGTTGAGTTTTTCATTATAGAGTTGGTGCTCTTGTAGAGTTTTACTCTATTCAGTTGTTGCTGATAAACCCAAGGATTGTAGTCCATAATAAAAAGAAAATTGTACATACATCTTATGTTCCTTGTGTTCCTTGTGGTGATGATTTGTTGATGATATATTGTTGATATATGTTGCTGATATATGTTCACATTTAACATATTATAAATGACAACGATAAGTAAGGAGTAAATGGTGATTGCTAACTTATGAATTTTGTGAAGGGGAAGTTTTGGGAAAAAGAGCCATACATTGTTCACCCCCACCTCTCAGTGTAGTCAGTGTGTCCAACAATTGGTATCAAAGAGAGCCTTCACTATAAGACTTAACATGCTTGAAATAGATCTATATACATAGAAATGGATGATGAAGTTTCAATCCTTGATGAGGAAAATTATTCTACATGGAGAATAGATATGGGAGTGCATTTGAAAGATATGGGAGCGGGTATTTGGAAGGAAACCATTGGTGGATCAATTTCTTTGAAGAAAAAGTCAAAGTTTGCAGCTCAAAGGGAAGGAAAGAAGAATGATGCATTGGCTCTCAAGACCATTCTTAGTGGACTCTCAAGCCCTATCAAAGAGAGCATGGGGCAATGCACTTTCGCCAAGGATCTATGGCTAAATCTAGAGGAGACATACCAAAGCAAGAAGGAATATATTAAAGAAAACTCCATCAAGACAAATGAAGGCAAAGAATTACATGATGATGTTGGAAAAGAGTAATATATTGAAGACATTTCAAACAAAGGTAAAGAATCTCCACAAACCCTTGATTGCAATAATTCAAAATGTGATGATGTTGATTTTTTCTCTACAAGTGAAGAAGAAAATATAGAAATAATTTGTGTCAAGTTTGCTGGTAATTATCCTATGGAAAGAATAGAACAAGAACTATCATAACTTCAAAACAAAGTTGAAGAGGGTCTATATGAATACAACAATGACCATTATTACATAGACTATATCTATCTTTCCGATAACACTAAAACGTTTCTTAAGAAGAGTCAAAGGCACATCTTGAAGTTAAAGGAAATGCTAAAAGACCGAAAAGAGAGTAATAAGACTAAATTAGAAGAAAAGGAAGAAGAGATCGCAAGACTAAATAATGAAAAAGAAGATAAGAAGGTAGATGATGAGATTAACAAAAGTTTTGAAATTATTGTCCATCTCAAGACCCAAATTGAAGAAACCAAAAGGGTAGAGGAACTATTGAAGAATCAAGTAAATGAAAAGGAAGAGTCATGTAATAAGTTAGAAGCTGAAGTTGTTGATCTTCGAAAGAAAGTAGAAAAGTCAAACAAATTATTGAATAGCTCGCCAATATTGAATGAGATCTTGGAAATTCAAAGATGACCAAATGATAAATCGGGTCTTGGATACAAGACATAAGCTATACATGTTGAATAAAGCACCTAAAAGAAAAATGAGGTAAGTCCCTCACTCTCAAAGGATGAAGATAATGTTGCAAGTCAACAATATATACAAGGAAAAGAAAGTTTCAAAATAACAAAGCAAGGAAGACATCAAGAAGCCAGCTTTGCACCTCAAATAAGATGGACACCAAAGGAAAGGTATGCAAATAATTTTCATGGTCAATGTTATTCATGTAATGAATATGATCACAAAGCTTTGGAATGTAGATATTATGCAAGGAGAGATAATGGAATATTTTATAACACTATAAGGTGTTGGAGATGTGATCAATTAGGACACATTGTTTTTCACTGTCACAACATAAGATGCTACAGCTGTAGTGGATTTGACCACAAATCTCAAGATTGTTGGAACACAAGAAGAAATTACATGATGAGGAATTCATATACGATGACTAGAAGAAGGAATGAAGTAAGGAAGGGAGCAATATTTGAGAATATGGAAGCTCAAATATCAAGTTCTGAGAAGCAGGGACACCTTCAAAAGTGGGTGAAGAAGATTGAACAACCAAAGTAGAATGTAAGCCTTAAGGGAAGATCAAGTAAGTCATCTATTGAAGCATACGTGGGTGATAGTGGTAACAGTCACGTACATACGCAGGCTGACCTTGAATAGGTCGCGTACATACATGATTTGTCTGTGCAACATGCCGCGTGTATGTGGTAAAGCCTTAGTAAAAAGACTATGCACAATGGGTTACATCTTGATGTGATGGTATAACTCTGTGTTGTAGGGTCTGACATAGTTTATTGCAGGTTCTGACATTGTTTGTTGCAGGTTTTTATGATTACATATTGGACTATGTAAATTGATTATATAAAATGAAAGGATATCTTCGATGCATGGCACTAACCCATGAGTATGGATTGAGGCATTTTCTGTTGAAGAACAATGTTGGTTGTGATAGTGAAGTTATGGTACCTTGGTTATGTTATATATCTTGATGATGCTAGATAGAGATTCCATTGATCTATTGAAGCACACTACTAGTACATGAATTGTTGGATGCTTAGTATTTGTTGTAGTGAATGGAGGATTGAGGATGATCTGTTGGGGTACATGGATGGTACATATTTGAGTTTGATTGATATATCTTATGATGTATTATTAGAAGAATATTTGATGGATATATTGATGCATTCATTTGGCACTTGCTTGGACTACATCTTCAAACATGTAGTTGGTGAGTTGATGAGGTGATGATGTTGTACATCATTGATGAGTCATGTTGATGTACATATTTGGTACACTCATAGATGGTATATGTTTGGATGATAGTAATTGCCTAAAAGTACACCATTCGTATGGCTTGATTATCATATACCTTGGTACATGAGATATTGGATGATATAGTCGAGATTGAGATACATGATTGTGATACTTGGTTCATGATGGAGACATATGACACTTGTTTGTCATGTTGGTCGATGCACATGGTTGGCTTGTTGATGGAGGTATATGATTGGTATACTATTGGCACATGTTTTGGTAATTGATGTATTTGTTCATTCATTGACATATATTTTTCTTTATGATGTATGGTATGGAACGAGTTTTATGCATGGATAGGTCCAAGGATCATCATAGAAAGAACAGTTGTTCTATGATCCAGTTGAGCAGTAGCATTTGTAGCAGAAGCATATTGTTCATATTGCAGAGATGGTAGGGGGATACATACCCATAGTGGGAGTCATTCTTCTTCCCGTGATTCCAGGAGGAAAGAGCCCTATATTTAGGAAAGAGCACAGAGGCATAATTCTAGGGGGAGTGATGATCACAGGGGGAGCATGAGCAATATATCTTCAACATTACATCAGAGTGATATCCCTTGTTTAAAAGGAAATATATTTTTAAGAGGAACATCAAAGATATTTAGACAGGGGGAGCATTCCCAAGGAGAGTTCAAGTAGGGGGAGCAGCCCCAAGGGGAGAATGACCCTTTGCCATTGATGTCAAAGGGGGAGAGATTATCACATTGATGTGATTGATGATTATTGATGGAGAGAGATAGTCACATTGATGTGATTAATGACTATTGATGTAGAACATGCTTGTCTACATGTTGACATCAATGTTTGGTGTTGACATCAATGTTGGTATTCCCATCAATGCCAAAGGGGTTGATTGTTGGATCATGTTGTCATTGATTCCAAAGGTTTAATTAATTGATGTCAAGTGATTGATTGATGTCAAGGGATTGATTTTTTGATTGATTCCAAAGGATAAATGATTGATTTTTGTCAAAGGTGATGCCAAAGGATGATTGATTGATTTTTGTCAAAGGATGGATGTCAAGGAATTGATTGATGCCAAATCATGATTGAATGATGTCAAAGTTCAAAGGTTTGATGTCAAATGATTGATGTTGATTGATGCATATTGATGAAGTATGTATTTCCCTTGATATGAATGGATTGAAATCATAGTCATATGATGTCATCAATATGATGCATAGATGAAGATGGATCGATGTGTTTCATTGGTATCTGATGCATTGTTGGATTGATATAAAGATGAATCATTATTGTCTTATCATGGTTGATAATGTGTACAAATGGATGAACTCCAAAGTGGTCCCCTTATGGTGAAATCCCTCACGAGAAGACACTTTATGATTGAGTTATCCTAGAAGTATAGTTGGAGAACCCATGCTTATATGTTAAATAATGAGATGAATATTAGTGAATTTGTCGGTGAAACTATCCTATATGGATAGTGCTTGTCATGCCATTTTCGGTGGTATGTGGAAGGTCACATAAATCTTCATGGTTTAACAGTTATGGACCTACAAAGATGAAGGACCCTCATATGTAGGCCTGAAGGCCCAAAAGGTCAAAGAAATCAAAGAGCTTGCAAAGAAGAAATTATTATTTAAATGTTAAAGAAAAGTGACAAAGTCAAGGAGGAATATTTAAATGGAGAATTTTCTAATTATGGAAAGTGGGTGACCTAGAAGTGGGTTAAGTGACCTAGAAGATGCTTCTAAGGAAGCTACTTGGAGAGTATAAATAAGAGGCAAAGGTCTCTTTGTAATGACCCCGTCGTTATGACAACAAGCGAAACAATTTTTTTTTGTTTTCATTTTTTTTTCTAGAAGTTAAGAGGCAAGAAGGCGACGACGACAACAGTTTAATGAAACCATTGATGACGAATGATAGAACGCAGTCTAGGCAACAAGTTACTGAGACAAACAAAGTTCGCTCACACAAGAATAATCCAAAATATCTGGAATATAACAAAGTAGTCCATATAGGACTGTAAATAATAATTGAATAGATAAGATATGATAAGATAGATAATAATAAGATGATTACGATTGAGAACGAGGGCTTGTTTATATACCCACGCAGGGGTGCCCTTTACCAATAGTCATGTCCTTTGAGACATGACCTTTCATTATTAATAATTATTATGTTATGAATATCTATGGTATATGTATATTTATGTTCATAACATTGCCTTCCCCTTAAAAGTGCTTTGTCCTTAAAGCATACTTTATGGAAGACTTATCTCTGGAGCTAGCTTGTAATTATTGTCGCATGATTCTTCATTATCGAGTTAGTAATTGTTGAGGTCCTAAGACAATAGGATCTTTTAAGTCCTGAGAAAAACTGTCGCATTGTAAAGGAGTCTGCCCATCCTAATTCGATCTTTTTCATGGGGAGTTTATAGGGTTCTTGGAAAGAACTTGATGTATTTTGACTCCCATGAAAACTTTTATTTTGAGCATCACTTGTAGAGGAAGTAATATTCTTCGACACACTGGTCATTTGTTTCCCTTGATACAAGGAGTGGCTAAAGTATCAATTTTTGTGATTAGGATGTCGATAAGGCATCCTTGCAACTTGATCCTTACTTCGTATACTTATAGCTTTTTGTTGATTAAATTTTGGAATCGAATTTTCTTCATGGTCCAGGATTGGTTCTTCTTCGACATTTGAAGACCTCTTTACATCAGTTGGATTCACGTCCTTTTGAGTTGTAAGTTTTCTTGGTTCTATATTAATTCCTTTATCCAGAATTAGGACTTTTACATCTAACGACTTCTTTAGTTCCATAGGTTCAGTCATTGTCTCTTTATTGACTAATGATGTTTGGCAATCTGGCTTTTCTTGTAAAGTCTTCTTATCATGCTTCAAATTTTTAATCTGAGTTAATAAGTCTTGATTATGCCGTCTTAATCATAAGAGTTCTTCCTTATTTTCTGACCTATTGTCTTTTTCTGATTCTAGATTCTCTTTTCTTTCGTCCTTTAAGATTTTAATTTGTTCTAGTAACTTTTGATTAAGGTTCCTTAGGTAGGACCTTTCTTCCTCTTTTTTGGTTAATTTCTCTTTGAGACCTTGATTTTCTTGTTTAAATTTTTGAAAACACCGCTTCTTCTCCTTGGATTTCATGATTTTTGCAAGTAGTTTCTGATTATGATTTCTTAGGCGAGAAATCTCTTCATCTTTTTCAATGATGATTTTGTCACATTCTTCTTGTCGATCTTGCAACTTCTGTATTGACTTCTGGTTATTTGAAAGGATCACTTCTGATATGTCCTTCATGTCTTCTGATGATGGAGCTTTTGAAGTTGACTTCATTATAGCGTCCTGTAATGTGAATTTTTTCTTCTTATAAGAAAATGTTAAAAACTTTCTCCTTGTGTTGAAAATAAAAGTACCTAATGTATCTACCCAAGTTGACCCTAGGATTATATCAACATTGCCTTGATACATTGATACCACATTGAATTGACCTATGAATTTGTACTCATCAATAGATAGTTGTAGGTTCTTAATTTCATATTTCCCATCGAAAAGACAAATGTTATTTTCAATTATATTTGACTCTAAAACCAATAATTGGTTTTCCAGGTCAACATTAATGTGATTTTTCCTAGCGGTCGGGCAAATAGCGATGTTGATATTTTTTCTCTGAATAATCCCATCAACTTTTAATAAGGGATCCACATATTTTTTATAAATATGAGGGAATCTTCCTCCTTCCATTTTAAATATGAGGGGATCAAGTATGAATGTCTTGGTTTCACTTTAATATTTTAGAATTAATAACTTTAATAGCCCTATTATAAATTTTGAGAATTAATAGCTTTAATAATACTCTTATAACTTTATAACTTTAGGAATTAATTTGAATTACTTCTAATCCTTTGAAATATATTGTAATCAATATATCTCCTCGACTTGGTGGAAGGGTTGCAATTTAAGGGTACAATGAAAGTCAAGTATCACCTTCTTTATAGGAAAACTCAATTTAATAGATATGTTGCAACCCAATGGTGGTGAGTGTGTTGTTTTCCTTTCGATTGATACAACCCACAACTTCGCAGATTAATGAAATTATGGTTGAGTTGTTAACTACTGGCAACTGTGTTTCAATAATTAAACCCATGGAAATTTACGGCAGGTGGCATAAGTGACAACAGGGTTTGCAGGAGTTACAGGGTGCATGGACTATGGGGGAGGGAAAGGGTGCAGGTTACGATGGGTTGGAATGGCTGGAAGGGAAGGGGAAGGTTTGGGGGGGGTTGAATGGAACGAGAAGGGACAGGCTACGGACAACGGTTGAATGGGACAGCGGTCCAGACGATCTCACCATGCCCTCTCAAACGTTCAGTAGACAGACCACAACAACGTTCCAGTGTTCGGCTCCTATGGCTCTGCAAGGTTCTCAAAAAATAGGAGCGATGGCTCTCGGTAATAAATCAAATCCAACACCCATCAATGAGTTGATACCATACTCAAATAATCCAACAATCAATGTGAGGTAACCCAAGGTTACTCAATCGCAAGTTTCAAGCATCACACGTCTGCGGCTTCACACCTCCAGGGTCTTTCTCTCCATGCAAAGGAATGAAAATGTTCACCAGCCCCGTCTACTCGAGCGTATGGACCTCTTGAGCGTTCTTCTTGTTTTCTCAGTGTACATCAGTTAAAGCTATCTCCAGTGTATAGACAACTCTCAATGGAGGACAACCCACAATATATATTCAGTGATATATCTCAGAGCTCACGTGTATAGACAATGCGCCTTTGTTAAGTGTCGAGGTGTTTCATATGTAGAAAACCAGGAGGGAGGGAGGGAACATAATTGGGAGTAGGGTACGGGAGACAGGGAACAGGGGGAAGGGCGGAAGG
>ML784829.1:908394-925158 GCA_009831015.1 Picea engelmannii
TAGATAGATAGATAGATAGATAGATAGATAGATAGATAGATAGACAGATAGATAGATATATATATATATATATTTATTTTGGTTCTAAATAATATATATATATATTAATAGTAAATGATTTCTTGCTCTAATATATTAATGGCCAATCTTTGTTGCCAACTTGATATCCTTGTGATATCAATGATAGATACTTCTTCTAAATTTTAGAATTTGTAGCAGAATCACCTTTCTTTTTCAATGAATTTTTGAGCTTTTAAATGGCCAAGGCCGGGTTGGTGGTCAAAGACCAAATTTTTCAGAGAAACTCTGAATGATAATAGGTTGGCCAAAAGCTGGTTCAGACAAGGTCTGATAAGGGGACTGGCCAAAGGATGGGATCAGAAAAACTTGCTCTGATACCAAATGAGACGAACAAAGTTCCCTCACACAAGAATAATCCAAAATATTTGGATTATAACAAAGTAATCCATATAGGACTGTAAATAATAATTGAATAGATAAGATATGATAAGATAGATAATAATAAGATGATTACAATTGAGAATGAGGGCTTGTTTATATACCCACGCAGGGGTGCCCTTTACCAATAGTCATGTCCTTTGAGACATGACCTTTCATTATTAATAATTATTATGTTATGAATATCTATGGTATATGTATATTTATGTTCATAACAGTTACCATGACACCACACACCAGCTCAAGACAACTGGAAAACATGCGCAAAATAACAAGGAGGACGACTACCCTTCCGACACAAACATGAGCCCGCCTACACGAAGCTAAGGGATAACACTCCCATCCCGACATCATGGCCTAGACGAACAAATACTAGAACCTCAAGGAACATGGACCTAACGCCTGAAGGCATTCAACCCTTGTGCCAAGAGCAACTTGCGGGCTCGTCATCACTCACACCAAAGAACCTACTCCGTCCAAGATCTCGTTCGCCGCTATCCACCAGGGCATGCCATGATCCCCTCATCAAGAATCATGTCGTTCCCCATGTGATAGATGCATCAATAACCTTGGAGAAAAACAAAAGGGACCAAGACTCAAGAAAATTTCGATAAGCTAGGAACTGAATACTGACTAGGAGACTATACCTACCCCACACAAAGTTTGATGAGACATAAGAGGGTGAATACAAGGGGTGACGCCAGCCTACACGACATCGTCCCCACTCCCACCAATCACCCAGTCTAACAAGGAAATTACATGACCATTAACATGACAGTTAAAAGCACACTAACAAGGTATTTTACACGACTGTTGTCATAACAAGTAATAAAACAATAGCAAGGCATTTAAGGTGTCAGTTAATATTTAACTCGTTGTGTTATTTAATCCAAAGAATGAATCTGCTAGCCATTTACATTGTTGTAGCAATTGTTCTAGAAATTAATATGACCATTACATAACAATGAATATAGCAATAACAAGGCATTTAACTCAATGTTATCCATTTTATTTGCTGGCAAAAATCAAGGCAATTAATGCAACCATTACATAGAAAAAAAAAAGGGTGGGCGAATTCAGCATGCACACAGTCAATTTTTATTTATCAAAACCGTGGTAATTCCGGCAAGTGAATTTAAGATTTAAAAGGCTAAATTCGTGGGTGATTTTCACAGCAACTCAGTCCATCGTTTGAAAGCAAGGCAATTACATGACCATTAACATGACAGTTAAAAGCACACTAACAAGGTATTTTACATGATTGTTGTCATAACAAGTAATAAAACAATAGCAAGGCATTTAAGGTGTCGGTTAACATTTAACTCGTTGCGTCATTTAATCCAAAGAATGAATCTGCTGGCCATTTACATTGTTGTAGCAATTGTTCTAGAAATTAATATGACCATTACATAACAATGAATCTAGCAATAACAAGGCATTTAACTCAATGTTAGCCATTTTATTTGCTGGCAAAAATCAAGGCAATTAATGCGACCATTATATAGCAATGAATCTAGCAATAGTAAGGCATTTAAATAACTATTATCCATTTAATTCGCTGTGGAGAAATTAGCAAAAACGTAGTGCCCACATGGTGGCCAATTGTGCCCAGTCGACAACAACTCAACAATTAAAGGCAAACGTATCCAATCAACATCAACGCAGTCCATCACTCAAGGGAAAACCCAGTCATAGTTTGAGGGTGAAATCATGGTCATTACTGCAAGTCAGTTATGAATTGAATAGAAAAAAAAAAGGGTGGGCGAATTCAACATGCACACAGTCAATTTTTATTTACCAAAACCGTGGTAATTCCGGCAAGTGAATTTAAGATTTAAAAGGCTAAATTCGTGGGTGATTTTCACAGCAACTTAGTCCATCGTTTGAAATAAAAAACGTGGGCATTTAAAGCGGCAATCTTAGTCTCATTTGCAGGCAAAAACGTGGGCATTTAAAACAAAAAACTCAAACTCATTTGAAAGAAAAAACGTAGGCATTTAAAACAACAAACTCAGTCTCATTTGAAAGAAAAAATGTGGGCAGTTAAAACAACAATCTCGGTCACATTTGAAGGAAAAACATGGGCATTTAAAACAACAAACTCAGTCTCATTTGAAAGCAAAAGCATGGGCAATTTTAAATGACAATTTCTGTCCCATTTGAAAGGAAAACGTGGGCATTTAAAATGACAATCTTTGGCAACATTTAAAATAAAAAATGTTTTTTTAATTCCAAGATTACCAATACCAAATGCATACATCAATCTATTCATTTTTCCATTGCCCGAATACCAATACAAAATGCAGACATGAATCAATTTGTTTTTCCATTTCCAGAATACAAATACAAAATGCAGACATGAATCAATTCGTTTTTCCATTTCCAGAATACCAATACAAAATGTAGACATGAATCAATTCGTTTTTTCGTTGCCAGAATACAAATACAAAATGCACACATGAATCAATTTGTTTTTCCATTGCAAGAATACTAATACAAATTGCATACAACAGTAAGAGAACCGAAAGGATCCAATCATCCAAGGACAACAACAGAGATAGATGGCTGATAGGTTTGTCCTTTGCTCATCATCCTTGCACATAAAGGTAGGGCGTTGAGATCCATAGGTCTATTAATGCCGAAGCGACGATCATGGATCAGGCTCCTGGACGACTACCCAGGCGAGGACTGATGAGCTAGGGATAATAGGAAAAAACACTACAATGGTCACAATCAAACACCACAAGGAGGTCAAGACATGCGGGGAAACAAAGGCCATGGGATTCAATCAATCATCGATCTAGGCTATGAAATAAATTCAGTCTTCAATCTAGACGATCAATTTACTTACTCCATTAAACATGCAGATCCAAGCATAAATCCTACAACAATCAACCATACAAAAACGAAGAGAGTGTATTGTTGCCTGATCGCTCGCTCTGAGTGACATCGCGCGTGCTCCGTGCAACTCCCTCTTGCCGATCAACGAGACTTCACCGGTACCTCCCAACCAATGTTAGGGGTACTCTTCTTCCTCCTTAGCCCCCGATCTGCAAAGGGGCCACACACACTATGCAGAGATTCAGCTAGCTCCCAGCTCGCCTTGCAAGACCGAGCTACCACTCCTCACCGAGGTGGGTATCCTAACTCCCACAAGCTAAGTCATTCAAGTAGAGATTTCTGCAGTGTAACGTTATGCAAACAGAAGAGATCCTTCATCCTTCTCCTCCCTTCATTATATAGAGTTTTGAAGTCCCTTACTTTCCTAAAATCTCATTTAATTAAGTTTTTAAAAATTAAATCCTAAAAATTCCTCCCCGTACAAGTGTCACCCATCCCCTTCATTCCTCCACAAATTAATTTCCATTATTTCTCTCACCCACCTAGAATCACTCCTAGGTGTCCCCAAATTCTCTTATAGGTTTTAATGACTTTCCCCATTATCAATTTGCTAGTTCAATTTTAAATTAGAAAGTTCTTAATGGTAGACACCTTACTAAGTTTGAATTTTTGTTTTTTCCCTTGGGTTTCCCTTTTCTTCTTATGTTTCCCTCTTTTCCTAGTTTCGTGAATATTTTAGATTTCCCTCTTTCTCCTTTTCATTTAGGACCCAAATTGGTAGGTGTAGAAATTAACCCCCTTTTTCCTTTTTCCCTTTTTAGTTAATAATTTTAAATTATCATAAATAATAAGACAATTATTTCCATTTTTTATTAATTTTACCCTAACAGATTTTTATGAATCATTTAAATTGATTACCCCCTTATTATTACAAGATTTAACGAAGAGTATAATTATTATTTATGTTTTATTTATTTTTATTATTATTTTTTTTAAATAGATAGATAAAATTTTACCACTAGCATAATTTAGACTTAGACCTTAAATTTTCATACTGGGTGACATTTTATTAGGGAATTTGTTTTTAAAAATTCTTAACATGTTTTTCATCCTAAGGCCATCTAGGTTCATTCATTTATCATCAACAACGTGATGTTCCCTTCAAGACGCAATAGGTGCTCCAAGGGTGCCACTCGCCTTAATTTGTTTCACTTGCACGATGTGCCCTTCAGGAGGCACTACATGCTCCAAGGGTGTCACTCGCCTATTTCCATTTTTCTTACTTGATGTGCCCTTCAGGATGCACCATGTGCTCCAAGGGTGCCACTCGCCTCTTGAATGACTTGATAGACATAAAAAACCCTTGCAGTCAATACTCCACTAGGTGAACTTGTGGGAGACTAAGGGCCTTTAAGGAATAAGGCCCCCACCTTATTGTGCGCCCCTTAGAATCATCATGAGGGACTATCGTAGTCCACCCTCACGCCATCGTGGGTCCACTCGAACTAGGTAAACGTTAACCTATAGTTCAAGCCATGGTGGGAGTGCTAGTAGGTTGTGGCAGGGCTACTATCCACACCTCTCCCTCAACATATTCGGTAGTCGTACGTGACCCCTTTACTCCACATGTGAGTCTGGTTGGGAAGCTATCATTATCCTGCATCATCAACGAACCATGTCAAAATAGATCCATATCATATCATCTAATCAGATACACTAATATCACAGTAAAACAATCAAACCCCAAATTTACACTCACCGACTCGATCCGGAGTCCAAGGGGTTCCATCGATACCTCTGCATCCTCGAGGTCCAAGATCCTGCACACTCAATAAAACTGAGTCAATAGCACCTGTCAATGTCAATGTAGTAAAACAACATGTCATCAACCCATAACGCCTCATAATCAAAATCAAATGTTTTAATAGCATAATAATTTGGATCACTTGCAAGAAAGTGTCCTCAAAGAATAAGTTCGCTCAGTGCACCAGAGCGGGAAGTTACACACACCCCCTCTTGGTCTAAAATTCATCCTGAAGTTTCATAATATAAGTGCCAAAATAATGTGTATCACAGTATCATAATTCTATCTATCAAACAAAAATGGAAACTACTGACGCATATCATATGCGTCCTCCCAGGTCGTCGAGTGCGGACTATAGTTGTCCCATTGGACCTTGCCCTGACCTATTGTTCGATGTCGTAGCTGTCGAGCATGATGATCCAAGATGTGGATCGAGTCATCCATGAGCGCCCCCTTGTCTGATACCTACAAGGAACTCATGTCAATAACATGTGTAGGATCACTAATATAATGTCTCAAAATAGATACATGAAAAACATCGTGCATACGCCTCAAAAAATCAGGCAAGGCTAGTCGATAGGCCACGGGCTCCTTTCTCTCAACAATCTCGAAAGGTCCCACAAACCTAGGAGAGATTTTATCTCCCTTTCCAAACTTGATCGACCTCTTATGCGGTTTAACCTGTAAGAAGACTCAATCGCCAACCTCGTAACTATGGTTGACACAGTGTGCATCAGCATAACTCTTTTGTCGATCTTGCGGTTCTTTAATCCTTTGTCTTATCATTTTCATTTTCTCTTCCATTTCTTGGATCTCTTTTGGTCCCATGAGGACCCTATCCTTAAGTCGATCCCAACTCAAAGGTGTCCGACACGGTTGCCCGTAAAGAAACTCTAAAGGCACCATCTTAATGGTGCTTTGGTAATTGTTGTTATAAGCGAATTCCACCAGTGGTAAGAATTATTTCCAACGCTTTTGTTGGTCCATCATGTACATGCGCAACATGTCCTCGAAGTTCTGGTTTGTTCGTTCGGTCTTCCCATCAGTCTCCCGGTGATACGCAGTACTAAAGTTAATTTCGATTCCCAAGGCCTCTTGAAAACTCGTCCAAAATCATCTAGTAAACACCGATCCTCGATCGGATATAATCCTCTTAGGCATGCCATGCAACTTCATAATATCACTGATGAAAACTCTAGCTATGTCAGGTGCCTGATACGTTGTACGCATAGGAATAAAGTGAGCACTCTTCGTCAAAGTGTCTACTACTACGAAAATCGAGTCATGTCTCCTTGTCGTCAGTGGAAATCCAACAATAAAATCCATCGAAATAACCTCCCATTTGGATTCCAAAATAGTGTGTGGCTGTAGTAATCCTACTAAGTGTCTATGTTCAGCCTTTACCTGCTGACATTCTAGACATCTGGCCACATAGTTGACTATGTTTTCCTTCAATCCCTTCCAGAAGAATAAGGGTTTAAGGTCCGTCGTCATCTTCCTGACTCCCGGGTGAGCCATGTAGACGACTCTATGAGCCTCGCTTAGGATCAACATCCTTAACTCGTCGTTCGACAGTACGTAAATCTGATTTTTAAACCTCAATAAACCATCGCTATCAAATGAAAATACTTCAAATCTAGGTACCATCATTGTGTTTTGTCCGATAAAACCCTCGACCTCTTTGTACCAGTCATCGTCACACTGTAAAGTTAGAATCTTTTCACGTAGATTTGTTATAAGAGGCAATACCGAAAAGATGTGTGGTCTCCAACTCAATGCATCTTCCACTTGGTTCACTATTCCTTTTATGTAAGTGATATCGAAGTTGTACTCGCTAAGAAATTCTAACCAACACCGTTGTCGCACGTTCAGGTCGCTTTGCGTAAAGATGTGTTGTAGTCCATAGTGGTCAGTCTTTAGTTCGAATTTTCGTCCAACAAGGTAGTGTCTCCAAACACTCAAGGCATATACGATAGCTAACAACTCCAAATTGTGCATCACGCAGTTCTCCTCATTCCTTCTCAGTTTCCTTGAGATGTAAGCGATCACTCATCCGTCTTGCATCAAGACTCTACCTAAGCCTTCCTTGGATATGTCAGTGCATACCAAGAAGTCCACGTCCATGTCAAGGACTTTTAATATCGATGTTGATGTCAACAACTCCTTCAACCTCCGAAATGATTCCGCACATTTCTCGGTCCAAACAAACTTCTTGTTTTTCTTCTGCAATTTCGTGATCGGATTTGCTATCTTCGAAAATCCCTCGACGAACCGTCTATAGTATCCTGCTAAACCCATGAAGCTATGAACTTCCGGGACATTCGTCGGTGCAGGCTATTCCATAATAGCCTTGACCTTTGCTAGATCCACGACGATGCCTTCGCCAAAGATGACATGCCCTGAGTAGTGAATCTTTATTGATAAAATGAGCATTTGCACAACTTCCCATACAATTTGTGCTCTCACAGACATTGTAGTACCAAGTGTAAGTGCTTGTCATGCTCCTCCGTCGTCCAAGAGTAAATCAAAATATCATCAATGAATACTTGGACGAACTTGTCCAAGTACTCGTGGAACACCCCGTTCATCAAACTCATAAATACCCCTGGGGCATTTTTCAGTCCAAACGGTAAAACATTAAACTCATAATGTCCAAACCTCATCTTAAAGGCGGTCTTAGAGACATCATATTCCTTAATCCGTAACCGGTGGTACCTTGATTGTAAATTGATCTTTGAGAACACTGTCGCACCCTTCATCTGATCGAACAGATCATTAATCCTTGGCAACGAATATTGATTCTTGATCGTGGCCTTGTTTAATTGATGGTATTCAATGCAAAGCCTCCACGACCCATCCTTCTTTCATATGAAAATAACATGCGCACCCCATAGTGACACACTTGGATGTATCAGTCCCAGGTCCAACATTTCCTTTAGTTGCATTCTCAACTCCTGTAACTCCAGGGTCGACATCCGATAAGGCGTTCTTGCTATCAGTTCATTCCCTAGTTTTAGGTCTATGGTAAACTCCAATTCCCTCTCCAATGACATCTTGGGTAACTCCTCCGGAAATACGTCTGCAAACTCTCTCACAATCGGAATATGTTCTAGACCTTCTGCTACTCCCTTCTCATTTAATGCAAGGATCGCATAAAGCTTGCACCCATTGTAAGGAAGAGATGAACCTAAGGGAAACTCCCTAGTTCCGGCCTAGAATCACACGTCTCTATCCCTCATCATCGACCAAGCTCAACTGTTTCATCTTGCAGTTGAGTATCGCTTCATGCGATTCCAACCAGTCCATAACAATCACGACATCATAATATCCTAAGATCGTGACATACAAGTTGGCCCTGGTGAAAAACTCTCCCAGGTTAAGGATACAGCGCGTAACCTTTCCTTCAACCTTTGGTTTGGCTCCCGAGGCCATCTCTACGAAGATAAAATCATCCTGTTCGACTGTCTTTACCTTAATCCTTTTTAGCATTGCACCAGAAATGAAACTCTCGGTAGCACCGGGATCTATCAAAATACTAAGGGTATGGTCAACGATGGTACCTCTCATCTCGAGAACAGTCGACTGATGCTCTGCCTAGTGGTTATTCACCACTGCATGAATCCAATGGGCCTTGCCCATATCTCCCATGGTAGTGGATCAAGCTGATCCAGACAGTCCAGTCCTCTCCACAGGATAGTCACACTGGTAGTGTGGCTCCCCACACGTCCAACACCCCTTCTTCGGCCCAGTAGTCATGGTACCCGAAGTAGAAGATGATGGACCACAAACCTAGAATCTTGGTCTGTTCTGCTGAAAGAGCCTAAACTGTTGTTGCTACGGTCGATGTTGCTACTGAGGCTGTGGTCCTTGATAAGGTGTCCACTGTTGAGGTGTTTATCATCAAGGTGTAGTGAAAGTGGATCCCCTTTGGAAGCCATGATACCCTGGCGTATGTCTCGATGGTGTCTGATGCTGTTATGCACCAGATGACACCTGCCCTACTGGTCTTGCTAGAGTCCTGGTATGACCCCCGTTGATAAAATCCTCCTCTGCTATGAGGGCCTTCTAGACGACATCATGCAAGGTTTGAGGCATCAAAATCCTAACCTTGGCACGTATGTTCCCATTAAGTCCGAACAAGAACTTGTTGACCTTAAGTTTATCAGTGTTAAGATGTGCATCATACTGGAGCAGCTCCATAAAATGGGCCTCGTACTGAGGCACCATACGACTGCCCTGTCGTAAGGCATTGAACTTGTTGAGCTAACGCTCAATGAATTCCTCTGATTGGTATTTCTCCCGGAACCATTCCTCGAACAGTTCTCATGACACGTCTTTGATGGCCATGTTCAACTGCAGTAGGAGTGTCTTCCACTATAGAAGAGCGCTTCCTTTCAGTTGGAAGAATGCCATGCCAAATTTCATGTTGGAGGTATAATCATGAAGTGCAAAGCACATCGCCACATTCTCCAACCATGCCTTGGTGGCTGCGTCATCCAGGGCACCAAAGAACTCGGGAAATTTGACCTTATCGAGCTCTTGGTGAATGCTACCAGTACTAACCAGAGCGCACGGTGGACCCTCAGGGGGTGTCGATGCTCTGGCCTCATCTCTGTCCAAACGGCTGATCAGTGCCTCAAACATGCGCTAAAAAGATCTCATCATTCTGACCACATCACCAACTACTATCTACTTCTGCCCGACAACCTGTTTGTCTCCCTGGGGGTTAGATCCCTCAGGCGTGGATGCTACTAGAGGCATCGTGCCTCCTCCCCTAGCACCCCATTGTATGCCTCAGTGATGTCCTCTAACCATGATTACCTGCATGCATACAAGTCAACTCCATTAGCAATATTATAATCAAATCATATCAACGAGATCCATAGCGATCCCTAGTCATGGGTTGAAGCCACTCTGATACCATATGTAACGACCCCATAATTACGACAACAAGCGAAGCGGGTTTTTTTGAGGAGTTAAGAGGCAACAAGGCGACGACGACAACAGTTTAATCAAACCACTGATGACGAACGCTAGCACGTAGTCCAGGAAACAAGTTACTATGACACCACACATCGGCTCAAGACAACTCAAAAACATGTGCAAAATAAGAAGGAGGATGACTACCCTTCTGACGCAAACGCGAACATGCCTACAACCTAAGGTAAAACACCCCCATCCCGACATCATGGCCTAGACAAACAAATACTAGAACCTCAAGGTGTGCAGACCTAACGCCTGAAGGCATTCGTCCCTTGTGCCAAGAGCAACATGCAGGCTCGTCAGCACTCACACCAAAAAACCTACTCCGGCCAAGACCTCATTTTCCGCTATCCCCCAGGGCGCGTCATGATCCCCTCATCAGGAATCATTTCGTTCCCCAGGTGATAGATGCGTCAATAACCTTGGCGTAAAAAGAAAGGGACCAAGACTCAAGAAAACTCCGGTGAGATAGGAACAAAATACTGACTGGGAGACTATACCTACCCCACACAAACGTTGATGAGACAGAAGAGGTTGAAGACAAGGGGTGACGCCAACCCACACAACATTGTCCCCACCCCCACCAATCACCCAGTCTAACCAGTCTATGATTACATTCAATTTTAACAAGGGTTCCATTCTAATGGGGCAAGTCAAGTTACAGTTAGACAATAATGCGTCTACTAAATAAATGTTAATACAATTAATTTTGCAAATCCAAGTGGTCAATACTAAAACCATAATTATAAATTCCCTCTATCCTTAATTAAAATTCAATCCAATGAGTCTAAAATTTTCAATCCATTCCTTACTTACCAATCAAATTTTAATCTTTAAGACAACCTAATCGGTCAAGTCTATGTTAATCCAAATTCTCCACCCAACTAGACATTAACTTAAATAACAACATTTACAATCTTAAAGTAGAATTCTATCATTATAACACTTATGAACAATTAAATCTCAGCATGTAGTCTAGTTATATTGACTGAAGTAACAATACTATCTGTCTAATAATATTAGATTGAAGCTACTAACTATTAGCAGGGCTAGAGAAAATTATCGAGTAAATTAACATAGCGGTTACTTAAAATTAATATAGAAATAACAAGGAAATTACATGTCCATTAACACGACAATTAAAAGCGCACTAACAAGGTAGTTTACATGACTATTGTCATAACAAGTAATACTACAATAGCAAGGCATTTAAGGTGTTAGTTAAAATTTAACTTGTTGTGTCATTTAATCCAAAGAATGAATCTACTAGCCATTTACATTGTTGTAGAAATTGTTCTGGCAATTAATATGACCATTACATAACAATGAATCTAGCACTAACAAGGCATTTAACTCACTATTATCCATTTTATTTGCTGGCAAAAATCAAGGAAATTAATGCGACCATTACATAGCAATGAATCTAGCAATAGTAAGGCATTTAACTAACTGTTATCCATTTAATTTGCTGTGGCAAAATTAGCAAAAACGCAATGCCCACATCATGGCCAATCGTGCCCAGTCGACATCAATTGAAAAATTAAAGGCAAACATATCCAATCAACATCAATGCAGTCCATCACTGAAGGGAAAACACAGTCACAGTTTGAAGGCGAAATCGTGGTCATTACTGCAAGTCAGTTATGAATTGAATAGGAAAAAAAAAGGGTGGGTGAATTCAACATGCACACAGTCAATTTTTATTTACCAAAACCGTGGTAATTCTGATAAGTGAATTTAAGATTTAAAAGGGTAAATTTGTGAGTGATTTCTTCAGCAAGTCAGTCCATCGTTTGAAAGAAAAAACGTGGGTATTTAAAATGACAACCTTAGTCTCATTTGAAGGAAAAAGCATGGTCATTTAAAATAGCAAACTTAGTCTCACTTGAAAGAAAAAATGTGGGCATTTAAAACAACAAACTCAGTCTCATTTGAAAGCAAAAACGTGGGCAATTAAAACAACAATCTCGGTCTCATTTGAAGGCAAAACGTGGGCATTTAAAACAACAAACTCGGTCTCATTTGAAATAAAAAACGTGGGCAATTTTAAACGACAATCTCTGTCTCATTTGAAAGCAAAATGTGGGTATTTAAAATGGCAATCTCTGGCAACATTTAAAAGCAAAAACGTTTTTATAATTCCAGGATACCAATACCAAATGAAAACATGAATCAATTTGTTTTTCCATTGCCTGAATACCAATACAAAATGCAAACATGAATCAATTCGTTTTTCCATTGCCTAAATACAAATACAAAATGCAAACATGAATCAATTCGTTTTTCCATTTCCAGAATACCAATACAAAATGCAGACATCAATTTATTTTTCCATTACCATAATACAAATACAAAATGCAAACATGAATCAATTCATTTTTCCATTGCCATAATACCAATACAAATTGCAAACAATAGTAAGAGAACTGAAAGTATCCAATCATCCAAGGACAACAATGGAGGTAGATGGTTGATAGGTTCGTCCTTTGCTCATCATCCTTGCACAAAAAGATGGGGTGTTGAGATCCATAGGTCTATTAACACTGAAACGACGACTGTAGATCAGGCTCCTGGCCGACTGCCCAGTCGAGGACTGATGAGCTAGGGATGATAGGAAAAACTACCACAATGGTCACAACCAAACACCACAAGGAGGTCAAGACATGCGGGAAAACGAAGGACATGGGAGACAATCAATCATCGAGCTAGGCTATGAATGAAATTTAGTCATCACTCTAGAAAATCAATTTACTTACTCCATTAAACATGCAGATCCAAGCATAAATCCTACAACAATCTACCATACAAAAATGAAGAGAGCATATTGTTGCCTGATCGCCCACTCTGAGTGACATCCTGCGCGCTCCATACAACTCCTGCTTGCTGACCGACGAGACTTCACCGGTACCTCCAAGCCAATGTTAGGGTTACTCTTCTTCCCCCTTAGGCCCTCGAGTCACAAAGGGGCCACATACACTATCCAGAGATTCAGCTAGCTCCCATCTCACCTCGCAAGGACAAGCTACCACTCCCCATCGAGTTGGGTATCCCAACTCCCGTAAGCTATGTCAGTCAATTAGATATTTTTGCAGCGTAACGTTACACAAACATAAGAGATCCTTCATCCTTCTCCTCCTTTCATTATATAGAGTTTCGAAGTCACTTACTTTCCTAAAATCTCATTTAATTAAGTTTTTAAAAATTATATCCTAGAAATTCCTCCCCGTACAAGTGTCACCCATCCTCTTCATTTCTCCACAAATTAATTTCTTTAATTAAACAATTTCTCTTATTTCCCTCACCCACCTAGAGTCACTCCTAGAATCGCTCCTAGGTGTCTCCAAATTCTCTTACAGGTTTTAATGACTTTCCCCATTATCAATTTGCTAGTTCAATTTTAAATTAGAAAGTTCTTAATGGTAGATACCTTACAAAGTTTGACTTTCTGTTTTTTCCCTTGGGTTTCCCTCTTTTCCTACTTTCCTAAATATTTCATATTTCCCTCTTTCCCCTTTTCATTTAGGACTCAAATTGGAAGGTGTAGAAATTAACCCCCTTTTTCCTTTTTCCCTTTTTAGTTAATAATTTTAAATTATCATAAATAATAAAACAATTATTTCCCTTTTTTTAAAATTTTACCCTAACAGATTTTTATGAATAATTTAAATTGCTTACCCCCTTATTATTACAAGATTTAACGAAGAGTATAATTATTATTTATGTTGTTTTTATTATTTTTTTAAATAGATAGATAAAATTTTACCACTAGCATAATTTAGACTTAGACCTTAAATTTTCGTACTGGGCGACATTTTATTAGGAAATTTGTTTTTAAAAATTCTTAATACGTTATTCATCCTAAAGCCATCTAGGTTCATTCATTTATCATCAACAACACGACGTGCCCTTTAGGACTCACTAGGTGCTCCAAGGGTGCCAGTCGCCTTAATTTGTTTCCCTTGTGCGACGTGCCCTTCAGGACGCACTACGTGCTCCAAGGGTGCCACTCGCCTCTTTCCATTTTTCTTGCGTGATGTGCCCTTCTCAATGCACCACGTGCTCCAAGGGTGCCACTTGCCTCTTGACTGACTTGGTAGACATAAAAAACCCCTGGAGTCAATACTCCGCCAGGTGAACTTGTGGGAGACTAAGGGCCTCTAAGGAATAAGTCCCCCACCTTATTGCGCAGCCCTTAGAATCATCGTGAGCGACTGTCGCACTCTGCCCTCATGACATCGTGGGTCCTCTCCAACTAGGTAAACGTTAACCCGACGAGAGTGCTAGTAGGTCATGGCAGGGTTGTTGTCCACAGCTCTCCCTCAACATCTTTGGTAGTCGTTCGTGACCCCTTTACTCCACATGTGAGTCTGGTCGGAAAGCTATCGTCAGCGTGCATCATTAACGAATCATGTCAGAATATATCCATATCATATCATCTAACCAGATGCACTAATATCACGGTAAAACAATCAAACCCTAATGGTACACTCTCCGACTCGATCCAGAGTCCAAGGGGTTCCATCGATGCCTCTGCATCCTCGAGTTCCAAAATCCTGCACACTCAGTAAAACCGAGTCAATAGCACGTGTCTATGTCAATGCAGTAAAAAAACATGTCATCAACCCATAACGCCTCATAATCAAAATGAAATATTTTAATAGCATAATAATCTGGATCACTTGCGAGCAAGTTTCCTCAAAGAATAAGTTCGCTCTGTGCACCAGAGCGGGATGTTACACTCTTGTGTAGAATGCCTCTTATGCATATCTTGTGTGTATCTCTTCTATATCTCTAGAGCATGTATTAAAGATCTATTCTGTGAGAGGGGAGACCTGGAGGATCTCATGGACGCATCAAAGTTTTGGTAAGTGAGAGATCATGATGGAAAAAGTCTTGAAAGTTCAGAAACCCTAGTTTATGAGGTATACATGGGTTGTAATGAGACATGGCGCGTACATACGCGAGTTGTAGTGAGCCAGAGTGCATAAATATGCTGGATGAATGAGGACGGGGCACGTACAGTGGATGAAGTCATGAAGACTTGTGGTTGAGTTGATGACATGTTCTTGGAGACTGAAGCAGATTCCATATCTGCATTCTATGGGCTCAGATCTACCATACAAATTCTAGTATGGTCACATTGTTGTCTTGATGGATACTCTTGATTTTTTTGTAATGAATGCTTAAGGCATTATTGGTATGGCCATTGTGATGTTGTTTGTGTTGGTTGATGGAGTGAGCAACACTCTTATGATTCATTACTGATATGATTTCTATAGTATATTGGTTACTTATACATGATGAGTAACATTCATATTGAATGGTTGAGAAGCATGAGTTAATTGTTGGAGAGATTGGATGTGTTGTGACTGGTTATGGGTCAAACTGGAGAGTGAAAGATAGAAGAGAATGTGATTGAAGGTTGCATAGGATTTGAGTTGATCTTGAAAATAAAACCCTAATTTCTTAGAAGTGATATGCAGGTTGTAGTACAAACTAGTCACATACATACGCGAGCTGTACTACTTGTAGGGCGCGTACATACACGTGTTGCACTACCAACAGGTCGTGTACCTATTGACAGATTGATATATGTTGAGGATTGTTGTCTCATCTTAGTTGGTGATGAGGATGTAAGTTGAGTCGTGCATTATAGAGTTGGTGCTCTTGTAGAGTTGTACTCTATTCAATTGTTGATGATAAACCCATGGGTTGTAGTCCGTAATAAAAACAAATTTGTGCATACATATTGTGTTCCTTGCGGTGATGATTTGTTGATGATATATTGCTAATATATGTTCACACTTAACTGATTATAAATGACAGTGATAAGTAATGAGTAAATGGTGATTACTAACATATGAGTTTTGTGAAGGGGAAGTTTTGGGAAAAACAGGCCTACATTGTTCACCCCCCTCTCAGTGTAGTCAGTGTGTCCTACAATATCAAATCATTCATAGTTCAAAATGATGCCAAAGGACTTAGAAACCTTTTTTTAATAATAATAAAATATTATTTCAAAACTATATGTGATGCATGGAATCATTAAAATTTAAATACAAATAGAAAATCATTCATAGTTCAAAATGAGGACAAAGGACTTAGAAACCCCCTTTTTAATAATAATAAAATTTTAATTCAAATCTATATGATATGCATGGAATCATTAAAACTTAAATGCATAATTTACTTGAAAAATAAAAGGGACTTAAAGAAAAGTTCAGGCCAAAATTTTAGAATTTCAAGGTATGTTGGGGACTAAGAAAATTGTGATTCACTAGATGTATCCAACGTCTTTGCATAACATTTGAAAAAATTGGATCAATTTTAAGTGGAGTGAACATACAATGTAACTTCAAATCCAAAATTACTTATAGATCGTCATATATGAAACTTCGAGAAATTATTTTCCCTGCCATAAGGACTTAACTTTTGAATAAACATAAACATAAGTATTTTTTAGTGAGAGAGTGCACAAAAGTGTGCGTACTTGGTCAGTCTATCAATAGTCTCCATGATGACACTCTTTCCTTTAGACTTCGGTAACCCTGTGATGAAATCCATGGAAACCTCCTCCCAACGCTGACTTGGGATGGCTAATGGTTGTAAAATACCTGGGGTCTTAATTGTTTCCACCTTATTTTGTTGGCAAACCAAACATTCTGCCACAAACCTTT